>JARFOC010101737.1:0-38456 GCA_031763485.1 Osmoderma eremita | reverse complement strand
TCACCCCGAGAACAAACCTGTTCCTAGAACGACACTATCAAACATTCGTTCTAGGAACAGGTTTGTTCTCGGGGTGACACGTTTAACATTACCTTTTTCCTTTGTGGTTTTTCTGCTGAGGATGGCAACTTAGTTGCCGAAATGCGTATTCAGAATTCTTTACTCAACAAGGTGGTAACGGGTATTTTTTAGCTTAAACACAATAATCGAATAAAAAGCCGCCGCCCTATTTTCTTAACTTCAGCCGTCAAACATTTTCCAAAACGATAACCACATTTATGGCTGCGTTTAGCTACAAATTCGCCAACAAGCATGTTTAAAATGAAACACAGAAATTTCCTATTGTAATAGGGCGTCGCCACATCACTCCTCCGACCTTTTAAATGATATATAGACCAGACAGAATATTTTGGTGAAATCTACGGTTGCCATTAATTGTAGTGTAGTGCATTTTCATTTAAGCATTTCGTAAGTTTACATTTAGCAAATGCATAGTAGAGTAGTGTCTAATCTAGTGACATTTGCACTAGTATACCTTTGGTGTAAACCAGGGGTAACTTGACCAATAGAGGTCTCTGAAGGTACAATTGTAGAACTCTACATACAGTAGTTTAAATTTATATTACAATTCCTTCAGTTGTTAGTAGTTCTTTTGGTTTTTACTTATTGTTTAATCATTATCGTTATTTTTATTATTATTGTGTATTTGGTCTGTAAAGATTGACGTGTCTCGAACTAATTATTACTTTGTTAACACCGCACGTTGAGCTAAAAATGATTCATCGCCAGGTACCTGGATCCGACTGCACTTTTTAGTGTAATTATGTCTTAATGGCTATATTTTTGTTGAGTAGGGTAGATTAATGTCAGAGCGAATTGTTTTCCTTCAGAGACTTTATTCTGTAAGTTTCTATTGTAGAAGTCAGTGCGTGAATAAAATTATTGTTAGCGTTGGTTGGTGCGTTATTGTGTTTGAAAAATAAGTTGATTTAACAATATTGTGCGGCAGGTGTAATCCGAACAATGTGTTTATTGTATTCCGTCTGGTAAGCAAAAAAATTAATTCCAATTGTAAAAATAACTTTCAGGAATACGTTAACCGAAACCGTCAATGCGTGCTTATTGCGCAACTAGTTCGCTCACTTTCTGAACAGAATTATAGTTGGAAGTAGAACATGTGCTACTTAGAAATCTGCATGGTAGAATGCATACACTTTTTGGCACATTTTGTGAATGACATTACGACATATATTATCTCTGACACTAACCGTAACAAATATTCAATAAATTGTCATATATTACATGTAGCAATGGAAAAGTGGGATTCTATACAAGCAAACAGACACAGTAAGAGTGAAAATCATGAAACATGTACAAGAATTTCATAACTTTCGCAAAATAGCAGATACATGAAATAATCCTTTTTTATTATTCGTTATTAGTAGGCGGCATTACTAAATATTTTTGAGGTTAGGTAAACTCAGAGGTAATACTCTGATGGTAAACCGATCAAAGATGGTTGAAAGAAAACACTATATGGTTCGTTTATATTAAAAACTATTTCTATTCCTTATCTCGCTCCACTCCTACTCCGCTCTCGCGCTATCACAAATACTCCAACTCACCTTATTGATAGTTTTCGTATGTTTTTAACCATAGCCTATCTATATATTTGTCAAACCATATGATATGCTTTCTAATGCGTGGCAATCATGTCATGAAAAGACGAAATGTCAAAAGTCGGTTGTTTAATCACAAGAGATATATGTATTTTAATTTCCTAGTTTAAAAACGTTCAATAACAGAAAAATACGATAATATCACTGTACAAAATATTCAGTGGCAAAATTACAAATTGAAATGTTAAATTGTCTGTAATTGTCGTACTGATGCATTGTCAACCACCACGAAAATTCCCAGAATAATAATTTTCAAATTATTATTCTCGGTTTGTAATTATATGTATAATATTTATATAATGCTATAGCTTATTGTTACAAATTGACTCATAATTCCTGAAAATCTCAGGTATTTATACATATTATCACCATCTTATTGCACAATGAAATTTTATCACATTAATCGCTATTAGCTATCGTCGCAAGCAAATTATGTAAGTAAATACATATCACAGTATCACGACTAGAGAATAGTCACGACCACACGACCTTGACGACACAATAAGTAGGTACGTTTAAATAGAATAATAGATGACAGGATTAATGAATAAATATTTTGTTTGTGTTTACATAGGTATGAAGGCTTTCTATTAGAGAGGAAGTAATAATGTTTCCTATTTTGAATTATTTACTGTGAATTATAGGCTTTTTTGTAATTTATGTAACATAAACCTAACCTAATTATTCGCGCTTGTAACGGTACTCTTACAATAAACTTAATTTCTAACACGAGTACTCTATTTATACTTCTAAGTCGTGCAGTTCTAGTAAAGGTAATTTATGTACCATATGATAAATGTGATAACAAGTTTATTACATAAGAAAGGCAAAAACAACAGCAAAATTAAATAACAATGAATAAAATATTGATTTGGGGCCCCCTTTTGACTGTTAATATGAATATTAATAGAAAAATACGTCATGCAATAATGAGTAATGTAAGAGTTTGTGGACTTAGCTCTCCGGATTTCAATCTTCTAAATAACCAGCCTTGATCGCTTCCTGATCTCGCGCTCTTTATTGGTCCGACTCACGAACAGATATCTCTGGATTAATGACTTATTACGGGGTCGATAACGACTTTTACTTAAATAACGCAACCAGTCGAGTTAATTAATGTCACTTGACTCTCTAAACTCAGTAACACCCCCAGCCAGCTCAAGAATTATCCCTTGACTCCCGAAACTCAGTAACACCATCTCGCCTCCTGAGAGTTATCCCAGTCAGTAATGTCACCTGACTGACTTATTTTAATTTAGTTTTGACGTACTTTCAAAGCTGACGTCCCACTTGATGGCTCGTGCCTTGTTACTATAGGCTTTCTCTCCACTTTATTTTCCGCCCACAACTCCTTTTTACAATATACAAAGGATAATTTAACATCAACTTAAAACCTTGCAAACTGCACCGACATTTAAAATTTCTATGGTATTTAAATAAAAATATTTTAAATTGTACCGTTCCATTACTCTCATTTATACAAAAGATGTCAAAACATTAAAACATTTAATCTATAAACCCCTTAGAGCATGAACGAGAGATAAGAAAAATTGTATTTACTCTGTAGCTACTTTTAAATGCATTAACAATTTTGTGTTCTTTTATTAAAAGCTTTATATTAACCTGATTAGTATGGATGTACCCCGATCTTCTAGTGCAATTTTAACACACTTCTGAATGTCCTATCAATTTGAGAATTTGCGCACTTGCGTACCACCGATGACAACACAATATGCACATATCTTCGAGCAACTATCAGCTTGGATTATTATTAAAATTACTAACTTGTTGTTCATGGCGGCCATCATAAGCGTCGGATGATAGCTAGATAGATAGATAGATATTAATATACGAACGTTACTCGCCTCCTGTAGCCTAGGGGGTAGAGGACCGGGTTTCTTGATGCAACAATCCTGTATTTTGAATCCTGGTTAGGATTTAAAAAAAATTATTAAGTATTTATGATGCATTAAGTATTTTTCTTAACTTTCTATAACATTTTCTTAGTCCTCTTAGTTCACCCCACACTAAGAAAAAAAGGTTCAGAAAAAGTTTTTTGTGCATTTTTTTTAAATTATATATTTTTAAATTCAAACATATTTATTGGAGAAGGGACTAAAGTGATAGACTATGAGAACACATAAAATAACCTTAGTTTACTTAGGGTATAAAATAGTTCTTCAGTTTTAAAAATATTTTTTCATCGAATACAAAATCAAGGTTGATCAATATTAAATGTCATTACGTTCACATTTGCCAAAAATTTACATAGGTACCACCACAGAGTACCACAGTTTAAGAAAAAAGACTTTACTACGTCAAAACAATTTATTGGCAAGAAAAGGAACCAAATCGTTATAAAATGTTATCCTAACAATAACATCATCTGTATCTTTAATTTAGGAATAAGATGAAAAGTATCCTTTCTGTGCAAAATCATTAATCAGCTCTCCAATCCGTTGACCAAAAATTCCTTGATCTTCGGCATCTTTAAACGCAGAATGTATTTCCAAAATTACGGTATACAAACTAATTATAGAGTAACGTTTCAGTTCAGCCTCTAGGACTTCGTAGGGCAAAACTTTCTCTGGATCGTAACCCAGGTCGTTCAAGTGACCGCAGAGGGTGTAGTAATATAATTTGATTGCGTAGTAATAACGCTGATCGCGGAAGGCCTTATTTGTGCGTGCGAATAGAAAGTGGGATAAATCGCAGGCTGGTGATGCATATCTGGCATTCTGGAAATCCAAAAAGCAAATGGAAGAAACCGTGTTTGAATCGTCGATATTCTGGAATATAAACAAAAAATACGTTAAAGGGTAATGACAATAACAATGCAGGCATTCGACACTGGCATGGCGGTAAATTAAAAAACTATTCCATAAAACGTTAACAAGTGAGGTTAGATGACATGAGGTCCAACAAAGTTATTTCGAAAGTTGCTTGGAATCTAATTTCGCAACTATGTGTAAATTTTTGAAAACATTATAGAAAGATTAAAAATCATATTTTTTGAATGAAATATGAATACGCTTGAATAATATACATTAACAACTTTTAAAAATTCTGGAATTAAATATAGATATAGTATTAATTCGGCATCTCTCTACGGTTGTACGAAATTTGACATACAACATAGGACATCTTGGTAAATTGGAGAACACTATATTCAGATTATTAAACTTGGTAACAAAACTTATTTCTATATTACAATTGAATGCAACTAAGTTGACAGATTTAATTAACATGGGCGCCATTGAGCTTCTTTACTTACGAGTCGAGGGCGCAGATAGCGCCAGAATAGACTCGGTCGCTACGTTTCCTCTCTCTACCTATAGAGGTAGAGATAGGTTACGATTATAGAATCGTAACAGGAATATTAAAACATGAAGTTACTTAAATGTCAAAAATTATTTTCTTGTTTTCTATTTTCATAACCTACTTGAGTATCTCCGCTACGTGCAGTGTAATATTGTGATATTTAGAATAGTTTTTAAATGGAATACATGTAGGGTTATTAAAAAAAGATTTGGATTTACGGTTTCGACCGAAAATGCCAATTTTTTACGATTATTGAAAAAAAAAATGTTTGAAGTGTTTAGAATAAAGGTGGTTGTACAATTTATTTATTGCCACAGAATACAATCCGTTGCAACTGCAACTGTTCTGCAGAAAGGCTATTTTTTGGATTCAGTTTTGTTAGTCAGTTTAGTTAGTTATAGGATAATTGAAATTGATATTCAGAGGTTTTACTTCATTTGAGGTACTGAAAGAGAATGAAAATTGCAATGTTATTTATTGGAAAAACAATAAAAAAACGGATTTTTTTAAAAATACGTTATAAAAAACGTGCACGTGGTCTCAAAATTATTTTCTAAGCAACATTTTCAAATAACTTTCTTGGATATCGTGTCTAACCTCACTTTTTGACGTTTGATTTGATAGGTCCTCCATCTGCTAATTAGGAATCAATTGGTGAAAAGCACGCACTAAAGTCTGCAACCGTTTCCGAGATATGGATAACAATTTGATTTCAATTTAAATTACGAAGCAAAATATTTAGATAATACTCACCTTATGAAGAAACGCAACATTACTGCCATAATATCCGAGCACCGAATACTCGTTGGTGGAAGTTTTAGTGGAAATTCGGTCCAAATCTTGAATGAATTTAAAGAATTTGTTATAAGCAGCTGTTTCCTTGGTCGCATCCAACATCGCTAAGGCTTTCTCCATAATTGCGCGCTGCTCTTCCTTCACCTCGTTAACCACCGCGAAGTTACTCTTGAAAACATCACTCAACTCCGCAAAAAGACCAGGTTCCCTATTCCTGAGCGCGTAAGAAAGCGCGTGAAGTTTTCCGTAAGCTTTCATGGCCAATTTAACTTCGGGAAAATGCAACAATTCTTTTCTATCTTTCTGTACGTACCCCAGTGAAGTCATTTCTGAAGTAACGACGAATTCCTTGAGGAAGTCTGTGCTGGATACCTGGTATTTGGGATAGGAATTGAAGGATTTTGTCACCAAACTTTTGTCTTCTAATTTCTGGTAAGCAGGAAACACCTTTCGGTACATCAATTCTTCGTTTTGGAAAAGACGACCGATTTCCACCATGTGGTTTACAGATTCTGCTGGTGCGGCTACTTTGACCAACCAGTTTAATTCCGTATTGGAACCGGAGTTATCTCTACCGTTAATTTCGATTTGGAATATTCTTATGGGCTTGTCCCATGTTTTTGTGATAGGTTCAATTTTAACGGTGTGGTTGGAAATTCCGATGGAATCTAGATGGTTTTCTATGCGTTTTAAAATTTCCGGATCGAGTGGATTCTCATCTGTTCTTGATGGTGCCACTTCTATAGGTATTTCTATTCTTAATGGCACGTCTTCCAATACGTTTTGTTCAGGTTCTTGCGTCTCTGCGGGTGTTGGTTCCTCTTCATTAGTTTTTGTTTCTGCAGCATTAACAATTGACGTTGTTTCCGCAATTGCTTCATTAGGTGCATTCGGTTCAACTTGTTCAATTACAGATGATTGTGCTTCTTCCGTAACAACTTCTATTTCCGGTATTTTTGCTTCCTTGTGATCTTCTATTTCGATTAATTTTCCTTCTGGTACGTCTTTCAATTCTGTTTCTATTTCTTCGTGAACTGTCGGCTTGGATTCTTCCTTTTCATCTTCAATTTCGCTTAACTTTCCTTCTGCTTCGTCTTTCGATTCTGTCGATGCTTCTTCGTTAATTCTTGGCTTGGAATCTGCTTCAGTTTCCGCAAAGTTATTTTCCTTATCTGTCACATTGCCCTCAACTTGTTGATTTTGGATTTGCTTTTCCACAGTATCTCGAATGGATGCTTCTTCGATTTTACCACCATCTTCTGTGACTTCCTGGGCAATTTCTACACCATTCTCGGTTGGTATTGGTTTCAATTCCATTTCTTCGGTTTTCGCCTTACTTTCTGCATTCGCCTTTTCCCCGGCTGAAACTAATTCTTCTTTAGGCTTCTCTGGGGCGTCGACTCTGTTATCGGGTTCCATAATTGTGTTCTTAGTTAGCACTTCATTCAGTACTGAATCGATTTTTACGTGCACCTGTTAACGGTGGTTATCGTCTATGATTTGTCGTTGAGATTAGATTAAAGATCTGATGCCATAATGCCAGTGATCACATAATCTTTGCAGTCGTAGAGCTCGTAAATCTGGCTTAAAGAGTCTTATGTGGAAAAAGGAATCTCGATTCTGTAATAGATGTTATCTGAAGGATTATCTGAAGGATTCCAATATCGTACTGATGTCATTATTTATTGACGCGTGGGTAATCTTTTGATTAAGGCATTAGCTTCGTTATAGGTAGAAAATTATTACTATTATTTGAAATCGAATTAGCATTAAGACATTGGAATTCTTAAATGGTAAACTGTATTATTTAATAACTGGTAGATACAAATACTCTGGTCTTTCTTCGTCTTGCAAAAGCACGTTCGGAAATACCGTCTGTCAATCTGTTTATATTTCAAGACAATATCGGTTACTAGTACGTGTAACACAATCATTTAAAATTCTTGGTTACTAATTGAAAATAAAGTAATTTTGTTCAAGAATTGCTGACGTGTTCCTAATTTTTTTTATCCACTAAAGGGTGATGTCCCCATGCTAGAGTAGTGACACCATCTGCATTTATAAAACGTTTGTTATCATCCAAAGATAGACACACTTCATTCCCTAAAGAAGTGAAAGGAGTATGTTGCAAGGTTTCGATATTTAACCTACCTAAGCCATCACCCATTTTCAATTCTTTCTCCTTCATAACTTCCTTATCTTCTACTTCAAATCTATTAATCACCTCGTTACAATATAATTTGGTGCGTAAACCGATGAATTTGGTTTGAACTTTGCCACCATTTAAGTCCTTGAAAACGCCAATTGCATTACTCTTCTTTAACGGTATGTTATATTGGTTATCTTTTTCAAAATTTGACGTGTCGAATTCATATAAATTCTCTTTAATATCTTCGTAAACATCCTCCGCGTTAATCTTCAATATGAGGCTATCTCATCGATGTAGCATAACCTTACATTGTCTTTATACATTCGTTTGAGGAAATCGTAGTAAAATTGGTACATGAACCACTTGGATAACTCCAAAATGGCGAACTTAACATAGATAGGTTGATCATAAACAATATTCTCCCGACGCATTTGTACAGCGACGCAATTTTCATTGAGGATCGAGAAATTTTCAAAGGTGAATTTCGAAAAATAGCAGTTCGAACCCTTCTTCTTCCCAGTCTTTCCCCAATGTTGCACCAAAATTATATCTGTAAGTTCTTCAATATTTTCGCTTACTTTTTCATAGATCGCCTCGTTCATTAACTGGTGCAAATCCTTAGCGAAATTATCCTGGGAATTCTCCTGCAAATTATTGTTTAGGTCCATGTAATCCTTCATCCATGCCGATTGATTAAACCCCAAAACCCGATGAACTTTCTCAAGTTGAAGTCCATTCTGCAAAGCTTGCTTCAAGTTCCTGTAATGAACGATGTATTTCTTCTTATCGTCAAAGCTTGCGATTAATCTCTTGTGGTTAAATTTGCAACTTGGAGGTACGATTGCTTCTGGGAGGAATGGCAAGTCATTGTGCGTTTCGTGCAGGCTTTTTGGGTAACTTATATCAACCTCTAAGATGTAACCAACTTCACTTGTATCTGGTATAGTTAGGACATCGAATAGTTGGATTTCCTTCTCATCTAACCAATGAAAATTATTTCGTGGAAGATACTCCGACATTGCCCATCCGTACAAGTTGTTGGCGCTTAAATTCAGGAAATAACTCGATGGTTTTTCAGGGTTGTACTTTCCTGTCATATACTTATTGTTGGATTCGGCGTAACGTAAACAACATTGATTTAAACCACCTCTTATACCGTTTTTGATAAAATGGAGCACATTAATATCCGTTAGTAGCTCCATCTCAACCTTGCTTCGCTTCAGCATGGCATCCCAAGCCAAATTTGAAACATTATAGTACTGCACTGGATCTAACTCGTAAGTTTCCAAGCAAATCTTTCTGAAATGCTCAAAAATATCAACCACTAAAACCACATGATTTCTCAAGTAGATGTTGGAGTAATCTTCGATAGTACGACAATTGAATTGACGCCAAATCTTTAGGGCGTGGGCAAAATCTTCATCGCAAACATACTCGCCTGTTTGGGGATGGTAAAAATTTTCTTTGGGGGGGAGCCGTGGTAGGTTTAGTTTTGTCAAAGAATCTACGTAACCTCGAGGGAAAACGCCTGTTCTTTTGACTAAATGAAATTTGTTTTCGCCTGGAAAATCCGTATGGACGTGAATAAAGTTTTTGAGGCATAATTTTTTTGCCAGTTCATTAAGGGACTGTGGCAAAAAATTAAAAATGTCCAAAAAACGTAAGTTGACCTTTTCAACAACTTTCTGTTTACGATTAAATTTGCCATTTACAGAAACACCTTTATACAATGAAATATACTTTTTCTTGTCGGAGATAATGTTATCTATTTCCATTCCATCAACTCGCGCTAAATCTTTTGCGAACATTTTTAAATCGTAACCGTTTTGATCACAAAAAAATATAGGGAAAAATGTTCTCTCCTTATAATTTAAATTACAACCATTATGTGCCGCGCCTCTAAATTTTCCTGTTAGATGGCAGTGGTCCATGACCTTCTTCCCCATGATCGGCGCTTGACAGATATGACACGTGTCATTTTCGTCAAATTCCTTTTGCTGCTGAGGGGTTAAGGATTCCATAGGTAATGCGTCTTTGAAATGATCATTATAAAAACGTTGCGCATCCTCCGTTAAACGCGAAATGAATACTTCCGTACAGTTAGCACCTGTATAACTCTCATATTTGTTAAGTTTCTGATTAAAGGAGCAGATGACCTTATATCCGAAACTATACGGTTGAAACTCGTCGATTTTTGTGTTTTTCGTAGGTGCCGATAAGCGTTGGAACTGGGCATAGACAACGAAAGGAATTTTATTTTTGTTGTTGTGGCTTTTAAATTTTAAAACATTTTCCAAGTTAGCGTTGCCATTTTTGGCCTTTCCAATTTTGGCACTTGGTAGTTTGACGCGTACTTTCCCACAATCTTCGCGCGAATGCGTTTCCAGGGCTTCTTTGGTTGAAAATCTAATCAGGCAACCGTCGCATAGATAAATCCTATGTTCATGATTTGAGATCTGGGATGAAGTGAGCCGTGACAAGTCTTTTATCAAAACAAAATGCGATTTTTCACTCTTCTCGACGTACAATAAATTAACATGACGGTCCTTCTTGCTTTTGGTATAATAGAGAGGTCCTAACACTTCTACTTTTTCGCCACCAATCTCCAGTTGGTATACGTTTATACTTAGGTTGTTCAAACTTTCTATTTTTGGAAAATCGTTAAAACTCACTGGAAATTTTATTCCGCGCAAATTCAAATCTTTCCCATGAACACGATAAGATGAGATCCTGCCGACGTTATATTTGACAGGATGTAACGCTGCTACTAAACACCACGCCAAGCATCTACCATCTTTGCATTGTATGTTTACACAAGCCCTACGATCTTCTATGGTCTTGGGAAGTTTTATGTAGGATGACCCTTCCAAGGGTTTGAATGATACCAAATGAACCTCTAGATGAGATATTTTAGACAAGGATAAAGCTGATTCTTTTTCATGCTGGAAATCTTCGCTTCTAATCTTAAGTTGATTAGCCATTTCATCGTAGGTTATTTCAAAATCCGTATATTTCATTGCAATAGCAAAATTTGTGTGAAACGATTTCAAAACACATACAATCTGATCGTTTCTAAAACCCGAATAAGTTCCAAATAATTCTAATTTGACTTTCAAGTTATGATTGTGTTCCATCAAGGTATTTATTATTAAATTACACGTTTTGGGCTTTGAATATTTGAGAAATGAGGGTATATCATAGATTCCGATACTTTTGACTCGATACGTCGACACACGATTTTCAAAACAACTATCAACTTTTCGAATTTGATCATTTTCCAAATCCTCTGAGTTAGCATTAACATGCTCTTGCACGTGCTCATTGTAACCGGCTCTGGTTGGAAATTCCTTTCGGCAACATGTGTAAATCATAGGATTACCTTGATCTTCTTTTGTGTCGTCACCGGTATTACAATTCAAACAAGAATTTTTTGTTTCATCTTGTTTAACCTCATTACGACAATTGTGAATGTTAGCATTACTAGTGGTGATGTTCAAAGATTTCGTTTGAATAACTTTTGGTGTCTTCTGAGGATGTTTCGTCAAGTGTTGGCACACATTTACATTTATATTGCACTGGCTGCATCGAAAATTTGGATGCTTCAGCTTGATGTGACGGGTAATGGCAACTCGTCTTTGAAAATTGCTGCCACAACTTCCATAGGGACATGCATACATCTTTGTTGTATAAATGACGCTCAGTACTTTATAATGGAAATGATTCAAGTAATTGTTGCAACTACATTGTGTTCGTTGGTATAGACATGTTATGGTATAACATCAATTATTGCATGGAAACATTTTAAAAAAATAGCGGAGTCGCTTTGAGGTCAAATCTCGAAACATCAAAGCTTCCGATTGCTTCCTGCTAATGTCTGGTTTATTCTATGTACTCGATCCTCTACAAATTTTCTTACATAAACAGTCAGAATCCTTATTTTTCAAACTGTTTTAAAAGAACAAAAAAATGGTTTTAGATGTAGTAATGAGACGGACATACCTACTTACATGCCTCAATAATTAGATAGGAAAAACACATCACACTTTAGAATGAACAGATTAACAGATGGTACAAAGTTTTGCTTAGAGAATGCCGATAACATACTGGGGCATTGATAATTGTTGTATGAGTTATTATACGGTAATTTTTCTTTCTTATCGATATTCTTATCATCCAACCGCATAGATATACGCTTCCTTCTGTATATTTTTTGTTATGATAGGATATGATAGCGAAATTTTGTCATATGTTATATTCTAAGTAACGAATCTGTGTGTATTTGAATCGTACATATTCCTTTTATGACGACACAAACGAAGTTTTAACTGATAACTTTAGTTGCGCAAGTTGCAAAGGAAAACCTTTAGGAAAAAAAATTCTAGCGATTTTTTCGATTCAATAATTTTGATTTGGATGGAAAAAGGGATTAATAAAAACTAGGATAGAAGCAAAAGCTTTATTTAAACTACACACTTCTAGATAGATACACTAATACCTTAGGCATATTTATTTACTCGCAAATTGCTAGGCCGGTGAAAACCATGGGTATTTATGAGTCAGACCAGCCAAGCTATTTGCGACATTTTACATTAAATTTACGGCAAATATGAAACCGTTTTTTTTTACCAAAAAAAAAGAGATAAGTATTAAAAACATAAATAATCTATTATGTAAGCATACTTATCAGATAAACATAATTACTACCTTATTTTAAATTAATGGTTTATTCAAACAATTATTTTTATTCTAATGTTGACTAAAAAGTTATTAATTTTTCATGAATAATGAATAAAGTCAATATTAATTATTATTGAATAACCGAGTAATGAATTTAAAAGTTATTTGTTATGCTTGACTAAGCATAATTTGATTGCTCATTATTGTTTGCTTTTAAATTTTCGCCAAGTGTCCTAACATTGACATTGAACAAACGGTAAACAAACAGGTACGAAATAATTTTTGCTTTGTGTTGTGATTATTTGATTATATCAACGTTATTTCAGTTCCAGTCTTTCCCTTTCATTTATAAATATTGAATTCTAAGAATATCTAACAGTTATTTTAAAAATAGGAGGAGTTACAATACAAAATTTTTGTTGTACTAACTTTGAACGTAGCTTGTTCGCGAATTTGTGAACGCAGCCGCAAATGAGGTTATGTATATAAATAATATGATTTGCAACGTCGTTTTGTAAACAGAGTACAGCTGTTAAGCAAAAAATAGCGACGGCGGTGTTTTGATGTAGTTTGTTGTGTGGGCAGCTATCGAATTTAATTGGTCCACACGTGACTCAGTTGAAGTAACCTTACTCCTCCGATTAAAAAAAACGGTGTATAGGCTTATTTAATCGCAGTTACATTAGTTTTACAAACGTACATTTATATATAAATGATTATCACTGGTTTCTGTACAAGTTCATTTATTTTTCTTTCACACTTATTCGTCCAGTATTTAAATTTTTTTTTTCAATTTTTTGACACATTTGCACGTATTACGATAGCAAAGACTTACGTTATTATAAACCTTGTATATCCGATTATTATCTTATACCAAGAAACGTGTCACCAAATCACAGTAGAATCGAGTAAAAATGTATCAGATATTTCTTTGGTTCAGCATCGAATTACGTAAAACTATAAAAATAAAAATTTATTTATTACAAGTGGTCTTCTTCCGGTTGCAGAGGATCAGATTGGCCATCCTGGAATTCAACAAGATTATTATGGATAAATTACGGCGGTTAATCAAAGGCAAAGCATCAAATTTTGTATTAAGCCGGTATTACTCTAAATCGCTGTATAGCCTGTTAAAAGTCTTTGTTTAACGGGTGATTTTGCTTAAAATAGTTTATTTTTCACACCCGGAAAAGCTATTACAAATCATTTTGAGGCATCAGTTATTTAATGACCTTGGTCGACAAAAAATTTACATACAGTACGTCCATAAAAATAGGCAAGGTAATAAAACAAAGCTTAAAATTAAACATTACTTTACGAAAGTAAAGTGCTTATTTCCGTAAAGTAAGTGTTTTACTGCATGCAGGTAAACATACTCCAAATATTTTCATACGAACGGTAATTTTTAACTTGTCACATGTGCTCTACCATGCAAAACGTGTGCCAAAAGCATGGCGTACGTATGGCCAATGTAAAAATATTGTATAGTCAAGCTTTTGATAGTGTCAAGCCCGTTTGACACGATTCTAGAAACCAACGACTACCCTAAGATTTCTCGCAACAGGAGAAACATTTGCAAATATGTCGTACAGCACAAGATTTTCAGGTTATGTTTCTTTTCTACAACTTCCACCTTTTTGGGTTGGCAGTACATTCCATACATACGCATAGCATTTTCAATAGGGAAGTTGAATAGAAAAATAGGATCAAATCTATGAAGTACACTAGCTCGACTTTCTAGTATAGTATCAAGTATATGATGGATCTAGTATGAAAATTGAACAAATCTAGCATCGTGTCAAATGGGCTTTGCAAAATAAAATCTTTGACGTACTCGAAAACCCGAATATTTCTTGTACACCATTACTCTATGGTCGATCAAATGTCAAAAGGAAGGAAATGTTAAATATAGAAGTAATATCGCCAAAACATTTAGATAATCATAATGTAAACAATATAAAATAATACTTTATTACTTTAACGAATCATAAACAAGAAGATACATACAACAAATCAAACAATAACAATTTGTACTCAAATCTAGTAACCTCTACATGTACAGGCATACAAATACCTAACCTATATTTACAACTTAAAGAAAGCGAAACAGCTGAATAAATATAGTAAAGCCAAACTGACACGGCACGTAAAACTATTATTATTATTTAACTACGTACGGAATGTTGTTTCGCCTTCTCTTCCATCAATAGGTCCTTCTTCTTTCTCTCGAAGAAACCGAGCTGAAATCGAATTTCACCAGTTAAGAAGTGACAGTTATTTGCGCGCGGATTTTGAAATATATACCTTATAAAGAATACCGGCTACGATTGCCAGTAGCAGAATACCGCAAATTATAGCGACTATTATTATCCAAGTCGCTATGGATTGTCCCGCTGAAGGTCCGATGAAAACACTCGATACTGACACCTGGTGGCTGTAATTGGAATCATTTCAGATTTTAAAAATGGGAAAAAACTATATGTTGGATTGCAGGAATTTTTTTGCTAATCACATAATTTTTTCCTGTTACCGTTGATTAAGCATCATGTTATTTGGGAAAAGATAAAAAAACCCGATAAAAAATAATTTTCTTTATTTGTATTTTAGATCTAATGCCACTAGTTACGAAACTTATCAAGACCATATTAATTTAAATTTAAATTTACTTTATTAAAATAAAGTAAATAAAACGAGAAAACTGAAGGCATTTACAAACAACAAAATGTAGTTTTGAAATATGCAAAATTATAGGTCGCTTTTGCTTTGAAATTTCATTTTTAAACTAATACTTCAGACTATATATATATGCGTGTTAAAAGATGCGGCCGATGTATTTACAAACACCTATCCGTGGTGACGTCACACATCAGCACTGCGACCTTGTTCTTTCGGTGGTAATGCATAAGACCTTGTACTGTACTGTACTGTTTTCTAAGGTGCGAATAGACAATAGACATTTTTATTTTTCAAAAATTTACGTTCGATAAACTTTAAAAAAACTTAACTTACCTGTAGTTGTTGGTTTGTGAAACTTTATCTGCAATTTCGACTTGACCTGACGTTGACACGATCACAATATCTTTCTCTGGCAGGTAATCTGTAAATAATTATTGCAGAAGTAAGCAATTTTTCTTTCTTGAATCAAAATAACTTTGTGACGTTATGCATCGCGTGCTAGATATTATCTAAATTTGAATTTTGAATACATACACACCCCAAAAAACTTACTTGTTAACTCGGATATATTCAACACCATCTTCAATTTAACTTCTGCTATATTCTTGACGTTTCTAAACGGTCCCAAATCACAGAAAACCTTTCCACAAGTAACCCCTACCATACTACAATTGAAGTAGATGGTCCTATTCGCTGGATACTTCGACAGAACATCCTCCGTAGTTGCCACTTCTCTACGTTTGCGTTTCTTTTTTTCAAGTTCCCCAATAGATGCTGGAATTTCACTGTCCGATACGGTCTCGATGTTCGCCTTGCAGGTGATAACTTGGCCGGCTATAGTTCCAGTTGGTGCGTACAAAGATAAGAATTTCATATCCCTGCCTTCAAATCTTAGCTCTGTGGGTATGGAGATACTCAAACGGACTTTTAGAATCGGACTAATGTCGTATTTCAACACCTGTAAGAAACTCCAACAGGTGAGACGATTTCGAAGAAAGAGAAAGAATTTATTGGTGATTACCTTGAAGATTTGGTGGAAGACTGCCGTACCATAAGTGCGGTTGCTGTACGAATAAGTTTCTTCGCTAGATTTCCTATAAAAAGGCAGGAAACGATGGAATTTAACTTTAATTCAAGACATTTTGGAGAGGACATTGAAACTTACCCAATCAATTCGACAGTTGCTTTTTTTATTGGTTGCAACGACAGTTTTTTTTCAGATTCTCCACGGTTATTACTGCTGGTTCTCACTCTGAGTGTAAACTCCAAATTATTCTCATATTTACCGGTGTTAACCTCGTCCATATCCAATTCCAATATTACTTTACCCTGTAAATATACGCAGAGTCATACACGGTGACCCAAAATTGAATATGGTTGCTATGGCTACAAGTAGGATGTTTTATAAATAAGTTTATTGTTGAATGGGTTATCAGGACAATATTTTTTGCCGATATGATAGAACCTTTAAGCTATGTCATTCTAATGTCACTATTAAAAACTGTTAAATTTTTTTTATTAATAACTCCAACGAAATAGTTTTCACACCTAATCAAGGCAAAATAGTCATTTGCGTCACTGTCAAGATTTATTGAATGATAAGTTGATATTCGCAAATTAAAATTTAAGGAAGGATGCTGATTAATCAGGATGGACTTGACTAAAATCATCAATAATAATATTAACATCTCAACATATCAATGAAATCAGAAAAAATAAGTATTTAATTGACATCATAGCCAAAATACGACTTTGTATTATATCTCCAAAATATATAGTGCCATGGATCTTTTAATCACATTAGATTCTACATAAAAAACTATACTAGAAACAGTTTTCGTCTTTATTTTATCTCAAGGGGTTGTGAACATATTTGACGTTGCAGTTTACAATTTTTCTTGAATATCTTACAGACCTTGTACTGGATAACAAATGTGACACTAGCATCAACTATAACTCTATTTTCTGATCAACTATGGACAACTATGGACAATTTTTTTTATTTATTTTTTATTTTTTTTTACTATGGACAACGTTGACAAAGTATCAAAGGTTCTATCGTTACAAAAACCCTGTAGTGTCCCATTAGTATTGTAAATTTACAATAATTTCGGTGTCAATTTCTAATTTTCGCATTCAATATACGTAAGAGTATTTGCCATTTAAGATATCTAAATTTTGTATATCGAAAAAGATTCCGCGTAAAGGCTTTTATATGTATTTGCCCTATTGTAATGTAGGGTTCCGGTAGTTGTTTTTGCGCCTTGTTATTCGTATTCAAAATGTTTCTTTTTGTACTTTCGTTGTCCGTATCATACCCATACGTGTACGCATAAAGTAGTTGAATTTGAACCGCTGGATATTATAATTGTGGAGTGGCAAATAGTTTAGTTTACTGGTTGCAATATCCCAGCCTTTCCGTTAGTCTTTTTACATTATTTTCTTCATTAAGTTATTAATAAATTGAAATACATTTTTAAATCAGCCAGCAACAGAATCGGCTCTGTTCGGATACCGTTGACGTCAATCGGATATTTTCTCAACCGAATTAAATAAAATATTGAAATTACAAGGGCAATTTACTTTAAAATATACTCAATAAGATTTAAAAATTCATTAAAATTACATTAATTATAAAGCTAAATATATAGAGAGATTCGGGGAGATGTCAATCCCAGTTATCGGAAAATGGCGGCGTGTAAAAAAATTGTGCGCGTCGCGTTTTTAATTATGAAAATATGTGTTTGTAGTGCGAAATTCCCGCGATTCGCGTTGTGAATTTGAAAAATAATCCGTGCTCTTGTTAGTAGTGATAATTTCGTTAGAATTTTTGTGTTTTTCTATCCGCTATGTGTAAATATACATATAGAGGAGGATATGAAGATTTCCGATGTCGGAAACGCATCGCGTTATTTTCATGTAAACATTTGTTCCATAATCGATTTCATTTCTTTATTTTTCAATTTCAAATAACCGCCTCAAAAGTATGTTCGGTTTGGCCCGGGCTTGATCGTTTTCGTTCGGGGGATTCATATTTGAAATCCATATTTTCATATCAAAATTATAATAAAATATTTTGATATTGTTACGGCCTCCATCTGAGATTAACCGATTTTGTATCTTTAATATTAAAAAAGTTACCCATATACAGAGATAGAAAATGGGCATCCTGTCTGCATATAAGATAAAAAAACAGACCTTTTATATTTTTAGAGAAACGTTTTCACGGTAAATAATTCACTTGTATCTTCGGTTCCGTAAATGTTACGTAAAAGATACGTTTAGAAATGGAAGTGGCTACTTACCGTACTATTCGACTTCAAAGGATTATCGATGTTGCACGAAATCTCTGAATAACTTTCAGTACAAAACGGAGGCGTACGCTTCAATCCAATGGAGCTGGGCAAAACTATGGACACTTCCGTTTGGAAAGCGTTCTCTTGACTATTGCTCACCACGATCTCCATTGTGATGTAATTTTCGGAACCGACTACATAAACACCACCCCTAAAAGAGCAAATATTTTCGGGTAATTTTTTCCCCGTTCAATATCGAGGAAAACCTACTTTAGTTGATCGAATTTCGCTGATAAAGTCAAAGCGGAGTCGCATATGTTGTCGTCTCCACACCCTCGATTGAAATCGATACTGATTTGCTTGGCGGTGTCCTCGGTGGTCCTGAGGATGGCACAGTTTTTGCAGAAATTATCTTGGCCGTCAATTTTGTCCGTTACCGTGATAACACTTCGGGTTTCCGGTGCCTTTTTCAAGTCTACCAATGCACGAACGACAATTGGATCATAGATGTTCTGGTTTGATTCCTGAAAATAATTGGAGTATAAAATGCATATTTTGACTCTATTGGACATCTAGAGCTATCGATGTTAGTGGATCAAATTGAATATCCAGACCTCATATACAATACGACAACTTCAATATTGAAATTCCTTTAAATTATGACGGAGCTAAATGCATCTCCATTCTGGATATAGAACTAGCTCTTATCTGATGCGCCAGAAAGGACAGCCGCTCGAGAATTGAAGCACCTACTAAAATATGTCAATATGGATTCAAAGAATCTATGCAAAATCCATGACGATTTCTTGAAAATCCTCTTGGGATCGACAAAATACCTCTCGGGACAGAATTGTTAGTATAATCAAAGTCACCAACGGCCAACTGTTACGCCATCTGTAGTTAGTTCAGTTGTGAGTTTTGCTATAGTTTGAAACCCAAATCTGTGGATATGAATCCTTGTCTCTCCTCAAGCCGTAAGACTCATGGGGAAGCTTGGGGGCAGGTATGTCTACATGTCAAAACTATTCGTATCATTTACAATCCTACGATTTGGAATGTGGCATGCAAGGTGATCAAACTTCTGCAGACGGAAGAAAAGTGGTCATTTTCATTCTAGCAACATCGCGTCCTTTCGTAACTTAATAGATTACGTCAGAATTCACAAAGGCTTCACAGTATAAGTTAAACTACGCAGGCAAAGATCAGTGCCTGAATATGAATAGAGCTCTTTCGGTAAAACACAAAAAGTTCTGGACAAAAAATTATTACGATAAACTTAATAAAATGGTTCTTATGTGTAATTACTAGAGAATGCGTAACATAGTGTATCCGAAATCGACGATTACTTCTTAGAACTTTGCGTGCGCATAGACAGTTACAAAATGATTCAGACAGGCGTGCTGCGTACTACGGTGTTGCGCGCGACGAGACTAGCCGACGGGGATAAATGTAAGTATGTGAGATCGCACTACGTACAATATACCTCGCACCCCGGTGAGAGCTGAGTATATTTTGTATATGCTCATATTTTGACATTTTACACTGCATAAATTCTGCTCTCTAGTAATTACATAAAAATCTTTGAAAAATGATTCATCAACAAAGAAAATTCTTAAAATAGTCCATAATTCACAAACTTAAGTTAAATATTTTGAAATAACACAGCAATATCTAGAATGGACTGTCTTCTTAAAGAAATATATACTCACTTTGATTTTCACCGTATAGGTTTGGCAAGACGGCTGATTAGGTACCGACAATACGCTATCAAATGTACTCGGATTATCCAAGTAAGCCCTGTCTGAAACCCCTTTATCCACTGATATAGTTCTGACAATATCTGTAAGCAAGAACCAAAAGTACATAAATATCGAAAAAAATATATTACACAACGAGTGTTATAAGGCTTGCCTCATGTTCTTTGTTATTTTCTCTAATTTGCTTCTTTTATCAACTTTTTGCATAAATAGTGATTTAGGAATTTTTATGGTGGTTGGTAATACGCTATGACAGTTGAAGTTAATTTAAAATTTTGTCTACGGCTTAACTAATGCAAAATAAATTTGAATTCCACGCTCTTTTTTAATCGGGGGAGTGAGGACACTTCAATCGAGTGATGTGTCTCAATTAAATTTAATATTTTTGAGTCCGCTTTACAACAGTAACCCAAACGTCACCGCCATTTTTGCTTAGCTGTACCACTGTTTACTCTGTTTCCAAAACGACGTTTCCAAAACAGCCGCTCTTTAGACATCCATAATGTTAAAATCATGCCAACACGAGTAAACACAACTTCACACCAGCAAGTGCATAGTAATGTCAAATCTAGTGACATTTCGTCCATATAGGATTTCTATAATGAGAGCGTTGCCAGTTGCATAGCTAAGTTGTCAATCTTAGATCATATATGGTATATTAATGTAATATATATGACCTAAGTTGTCAACGAACTTACTTGACACTTGCCGTTTAACATTGTATTTAGTGTTGATTATTTCTAAATATTTCAATAATCACAACCTATCTATGCTCAGTTCAGAGAACTATAAATCATAATACCCATAATCTCATTTACACACAAATTCGCGCACAAACCACTTTCAAACTGAGTAGAATGAACATTTTCACCTGTAATTGACCTATTTTAGAAAAATAAGAAAAGGACACCTTATGGAAATTACTAAAAATAGACACTCGTCAGTCTGGGGTGTGTGTCTCTGTCTATGCTGATTGGGGTGTGTCTTTATTTAGCAGCGGTTTCACAGTTTTGCATTCCATTTAGGGGATTTACTGTGATTGTCATCTGTGTTTCTTAAACAGGGCTTACAACTGTTTTATCTGATGCCCATACTCTGCCCACGCAGTCCAGGTAAAACAGGGAGGGGGGATGCACTAGTACACCTTTGGTGTACTCCAGGGGTTAGTCGACTAAGTGTAAAATTCCAGAAGTCTGCATAGAGAATTTTAAATTTATATTACAATTCCTTTAGTTGTTAGTCGTTCTTTTGGTTTTTACTTATTGTTTAATCATTATCGCTATTTTTATTATTATTGTGTATTTCGTCTGCAAATATTGACGTGTCCCGAATTAATTATTATTTTATTAACGCACATCCAGCTAAAATGATTCATGGCCGGGTACCTCGGCCCGACTATACTTTTTAATGTAATCATATTCCTAATGGCTATGTTTTTGTTGAGTAGGGTAGATTAATGTTAGAGTGAATTGTTTTCCTTCAGAGTCTTTAATCTGTAAGTTGCTATTGTAGAAGTTAGTACGTGAATAAAATTATTGTTAAAGCTGGTTGGTGCGTTATGTGTTTGAAAAATAAGTGGATTTAACAACTCTGTGCGGCAGGAGTAATCCGAACAGTGTGTTTATGGTATTCCGTCTGGTAAGCAAAAAAGGTTAATTCCAATTGTAAATATAACTTTCAGGAATGCGTTAATCGAAACCGTCAATGGGTGTTTTTTTGCTCAACTTGTGCGCTCACTTTCTGAACTGAATCATAGTTGGAAATAGAACCTGTGCTATTTAAAAATCTGCACGGCAGAATGCATACACTTTTTGGCACATTTTGTGAATGACATTATGCGAAAAAAGCTTGTTTAGAAGAATGAATAGAGTTTTTGTTGGCAAAATGGCGGTAATCTGTTTAGTTTGATTCGTAGACCACCAGAGGGATAGGCACACAGTTTTAACGTGAAGTGCCCCATCTGTCCTTACTATATTATCTCTGAGGTAAAATAAGAAAGGTCTGTAGGTAATCGCTATGCCACTCTCCGATTTTTAAAATAACATACAATAATACAAAGCCAGCAACAATAAACGTCATCTTCTTTCAGAGACCCCGCAAAGACTCAAAACCCGGAGTGCCGATAAAAAACAACAAATGCTTTAAGACCTCATTTTAAATATCTCAGCCAATAGTGGTAAAAAGAAAGTGTAAAATTAGTACCGACGATGTGAACAGCAACGTCTAGAAAAGTTAATGCATTTAGGGGAATCGCAGTGGTTTGGTGCCATTGCTTGTTTTCATGTGGAAGCTCAAGTTGCTAAGAAAATTCCGGAAAGGCCACGGCATGCCTTAAATGAATCAGCCAAAATTGTCGATTTTAGAAAAGCCACTAAATTCAAGACTTCAAGAAGAGCTGTGCAAAGATATGGACGGTGAACGCTCAGATTCTGAAGTTGGTAGAGTGCAAAATATGCGGGGTTAATTTCTCACCAACATTTTTAATCACTTTAAATTTGTCCGCGATATTTGACGCATGCGATGGACCGGAAGTCCATCCTAGCTTTTCGATGTCGTCTAAAAATAAGTATTGATAGTTGAGGTTACAAATCTTGAATATCAAGTTTGACATCACCAACAATAAATTATCGAGAGATCTAGGCATCTGTGGGGGATGTCGATGGTTCGAATCTCCGATGCGCCAAACGATTTCTATAAAGATCGGTTGCAGCACCCGATACCCTTCAAGGGCTTCAGTGTTGAGGATAAATCAACACTGCTGCCCCCTTACGGCGAGAAGAGGCAGTAACAAGCCATAAACTACACACACACAATCCACACTTATACACACCTAATGTAGAGCGATACAGTAGGTCTCAAGGCCGCAGTTTTAAGTTTCTGCATTAAGTCACAAACATCTCAGGAGTGTTATTAGCTTTGCTTTGTATTATCCTACTGAAACTTCTATTATAATGAACGTAAAAAATAATATATTTAACAATAAAAAATGATTATTTACCCCTCGCTTCCCAAAATTAATGGCGATTATTGTGAAATTTAAAATTACCATTTAATACTACAGGTCTTTGTATTCCAAGTAAAATCGTGGGGGTCCTAGATAACAAAGAAATACTCGATTAGGGTTTGTGGTAACAAGAAGGGTTAAGAACCACTGCACTGGATTAATATGGTACGTTTATAAATGATAAAAGCATCGTTTTCGATATTGTAAAAGTGTTGTTATAACAACAAATTTAAAAAAATATCACAGTCAATTAGATACTTACTTATAGGTGGATGAATATTTTTTCCACTGAAGGAAACACAAGAATGTATGTCGAATTGAGAAGCTTGATTCTGCGCAGAGATCTGGCTGACGGAACTTGTCAAGGTGTGATTCAATACTACCACCGGTTTAGCCCTGAAGAGGACAGCATGACCAGATTGATAAGCACCAACGGCTAGGTCTACAGAAAAGAGAAAAACAGCAAATAAAGATGCATACATTCCAGACGCAAAAATTATGATATTACCTTTGTAATTGTTACCATCAACATCGCCCGGTTTAGACAGGCTTATTCCGAAACCCCTAATGTTAGAAACTATATCTTTTCCAGCTATTATCTGTGATGGTTCCTTGATAAGTCCTAGCGTTCTGTGTCCCCTAAATATGTAGACAACTCCGGAGTTTTCGTTTTCATACGGAGCCGCCACTGCGATATCTGAAATTGTCGCGGAGAATTTATTGATTTTGGCATACAAATACCTTTTTTTTCTAATAAACCTAGCACAAAGAAGCACCAATAAGAATGAACTCATGAAACTCATTCATGCAGGCATGTAGTGCTTTTGTGCGAACTGCTTGCAATAATGTTAATAGTTAAGAGTTCATTGCGTTAGAATTTAACGCATTTTAAAACAAAAAAGTGTTCTTCTATAATACAGGACCGTAATCAAACACATTTTGTTCGATTTAACGTTTTATTTTCCAAAGTTGTACTTGCTTTGATGGCAAAGGTCAACATGAATAATTAGGTACACTGGTTAACAAGTTTTTTGTCCCAAACACAAAAATGCCTGATTCCCATATACTTTTGCATGTTCAAATCAATTATGTTTTCAGAATTTATCCATCACCCTTAGTTTTTATGTTCCAGGACATTCGCTTATCCACCTAAAATACGCATGCATAGATATGTAGTATAAGAAAACATGTCTTGACGTTATTTCAGTTGTCGGCTAGACCTCGGAACTGATCAAGCAGCATTCAATGGTTAATCTTTGAACATGACTTGTCGTGTTAAGACCTACATTTTTCATTCCTAGATAGCATCTCTTGCTATTTCAGTTGTTTGGCTAGAGCTCGGTGAATGAATACGCTGACGTTGTTAACGTTTTAAGGGGTGTTGCGTTATGGTGCGTTCAAGCTATTATAGTGAAAGCGCGAACATTTGATTACCTGTAAAAATGCCAAGGAAATGTGTAAAGCATCCAAACTATTTTTGCTACATTTGCGTAGAATAAACATTTAAATATCAAAAACGGTCTTTCACACCTCTCCTTAAAAAAACGGTATTTCTAGTTCTCTCAAGTGCTCTGTTACGTGTGTCAGACTTCTTACAGCGTGGGCAAAAGGTAAACGACATATGCCTTTTGCTATTCCTATGATTTGGAGATCATATTACCGATTGCTATTTTTGTCTTACAAATATAAGTGGTATGACTTCTAAATCCAAACTACGGTAAAATATCCTAAACCTCCACAAAACATGACACTAAGCGAGGATCAAAATGCTGATGACGCAGTAAACGAAGAAAGTTTGGATTTGGATCCAACATTTCAACCTGAGTCGTCTTGTTGTGTGTCGCATCTTCTAAGTCAAGAAGACCTCAACGACCTCGTTCGCGATTGTTGTTTAAGTTGTCTAAGAAGCAAGCCAAACTTCTAGGTTCCAGATTAGAAGACTGGAATCTTCTTCTGAGTATAACAAAAGTTGCTCTTTTTCGCAATCGCCATGCAGAATTTTAGAATTTCTTCTCTATGGAAGAAGAACTTGTAATGACATCCGTTCTGTTATGAAGACGCTTGGTCATGAAATTAAAACAGATGAGTGGCGTTTGTTCATTGACTCTTCCAAATTAAGCTTGAAAGCGGTACTACTCCACAATGGAAATAAGTTACCCTGTGTTCCTTTGGCTCATGCAAGAGATTTGAAAGAGTGTTATGACAACATGAAGCTTCTTTTGGGAAAAAAAGTATAACGACTAAGTGGAATATTTGTGGCGATTTGAAAGTTGTTTCACTTTTGCGTGCCATGCAACTCGGTTACACAAAGTATTGTTGTTTCCTCTGTGAAGAGGACAGTCAGGATAGGAAAAATCATCATAAAAAGGAAGAGTGGCAAAAACGAGCTTCAGTGACACCAGGAAATAAGAATGTCATTGCTACCCCACTTATTGATCCTCAAAAAAAATATTTGCCCCCTTTGCACATTAAGCTTGGATTGATAAAAAACTTTGTCAAAGGTATTGATAAAACTAACAGTGGGTTTGCATATGCGAGGAGTAAGTTTCCTAAGATCAATGATGCTAAGGTAAAGGAAAGTATTTTGTGGGACCCAGATCAGACAGCTACTTCGAGATGAAAAATTTGTTGAGGCGCTAAATGGAATTGAAAAAGCAGCATGTTTGTCTTTCACGGAGATTTGCGACGGCTTTTTGGGAAATCGTGAAGCTGAAAACTACGTAGAGATTGTTAACAATCTACTGGCCTCATATAAAGCCATGGTTTGCAATATAAGTCTAAAGATACACTTTCTTGGCTCCCACTCCCACTTCCTAAAAAACCTTGGAGCAGTCAGTGGGGAGCTTGGCGAAAGATTTCACCAGGACATTCTACTCATGGAGAAGAGATACCAAGGCAAATGGAGCCCTGCTATGTTGGCAGAATATTGCTGGACGCCGAAGAGAGATGTTTCTGATGCAAAGTACAGCCGAAAGTCATATATCAGCATATTTTCCAAGTAAATATAGTAGTTTTTACGCCATTTTTCATGATTTATACACATATTATAACGTATACTTTCACAAAATTTCATCTCTTTGTCACTCTGAAACCCTGCCTGATAGAAAAGTTCTGAAAACAGATATGAAATAAGTGTAAAAATTACTACCAATTTCACTCACTTTACCTCGTGGGACAAAATAAATCTGAAATTTTGTTGACCAGTGTTATGAACGATATCGTTCTTATGGCGTACAGCATCCTTTCTTGGTGAGAAAAAGATATATGACTTTTCTAATTCAGTGCGCTACCGAGCTGTATTCCTATTAAAAACTTTACACTATTCACCAATGTTAATAGATAATGTTGACAGTTGATTGTTAAAGTTTCATTTTGTCTTGATGCAAATTTCATTAAGTTGGTTTCACTTTTGTTAAGTGTCAAGCTACTTTGAGTAAAATCAATTATTCGTAGTTGCAAGTACTACAGTAATTTCTTCTGCAAGTCTTTTATCGTTTCGTTAAGGAATCATTATTCATATGTCATTTGCATACATATTAATAATGTAACTATTGACATTAACATCTCAGACAACAAACACAAACCAAAATGCTCCCCGTATTGTACCTTGAGGTACTACCCTCTTAGTTTCCAACCTTTGTGATTCGCTTTTTTTTGGTAAAGTTTTTATTTACACGGAGAATAAGATTTATTGACCCCCAGAGACACAAATCTTTCCTTGGCTTAAAACATGAAATGCTTGTAAGGTACAAAAAAGGTGTTAACAATAATTTCTGCACATACCTGCGCAACCATCCTCATCAATGTCGCCTAAACTCATGAGGGCTTCACCAAATCTTCCACCAGTAGCCTTGCCTTCGATCATGTTCGTTGTAGCGTCCACCAATTTATCCTGAAAACGCAAGATAACCAATTAAGTTTGCTCCTCAATTTCTTAATTTGAAGCTTCGTCAACGGTACTACCTTTGAGCCTAAATAGATGTAGATAGCACCACCATCGTATTTCATGTCAGATGCACCGCCTTTGTGGAAGGGAGCACCAACTATCAGATCGTCAAACTCGTCATCGTTCAAATTCGTAGCCGCTATAGAAGAACCAAAGTATTCACCCATAAATGTACCGTCTTTTCGTTCCCTGATAACCATTTTGGAGTTGTTGAATAGGAAGATGAGGACGGAACCCTTTTGGTTGGCCCTCGGTGCTCCGGTTACCAAGTAGAGGCCGGTTTTATAAAACTTTCCAGATGTTACCGAGTAACCTGTAAATTTTTGAAAGGAAAACGGAATCAGTATTAGATGCTAAACTAAACTAAATTATTATCAAAAACTTTTATTTTAATGTTGTACTTTCGAAATGACATGGGAGGAATTTAGTGGATTCTGATGGTTGCAAATATTCATGCGAAGCGAATTCTGCTAATTTCCGGCACGTAACGTTCAAATTGAAGTAGGTATATAAATATATTAAAAAGATATAAACATACTTTCTGGATTACACAACACACCTGATTGTGTAGCAACAAACACTCCTCATGCTTAGACAGCTGTTTCGGGCTACTATCACCTTATCAGTGTGCGACCCAGACGTGCCTGTTGCTCGTTCGGTAGGCCGTATCGCCGTATCGCGTGTTAGATGTCTCTGGAGTTTTACGAAAGTGACATCCTAATCTCTACGATATGGCAATTTACTAAATTTATTAAATTTATGGCAACAAAATCTCGAAAGATTTCCCTTTTCTCACACTATCTGGGCTGTATGTTCATGTCAAAATAATTCAATTGACACTCTCATGCACAGATAGATGTTTCGAGCTACTACAACCTCACCAGTGTGCGACGCAGGGATGCCTGTTGCTCGTTCGCTACGCTGTATCAGGCGTTAGATATCTCTGGAGTTTTACGAAAGTGACATCCTAAAGTCTACGATATGGCAATTTACTAAATTTATTTACGGTAACAAAATCTTGGAAGATTTGCCCTTTCTCACACTTCCTGGGTTGTATGTTCATGTCAAAATAATTCAATTGGGAATGTGAGGTTATAGCAGCTTTTCGTTTCCAAAGCAAGGGCATTGATTAATCCTTCGATGACGATAATAAAACGTAATTAAAGAGTGCAGTAACTGTGTTCAATGCAAGCATAAAGGAAAAATATTTACAAACACAAATAGAAAATTTTGCAATTCGGTTCTGAGTACTCGGACCTAAAACTGGAATTTTCATTTCAATTTTATTGTTTAATCACGACTCTTTTATTACAACACTTCCTGGTATATAAGCATTGGTACAACAAACTATTGTTCTAATAACGACCCAATATAAAAAATCTTTATTACTAATTGTTTTTTTTTCATAATTAAATTTATAGGTTCATGTTTCTGCATACAACACAATCATTCAGACTGGAGTATACTTAAACTTGATCAATCGACTACTGCCAACTCTTGCATAGCGTCTGGAACGATATGGCTTTCGTAAAGTTCTTGTGTTTGGTGTTTGTAATAGCCACCCTCGTGGAGTTTACGGTAAGTAGAACATTTACAAATTATTTATTTAAATAAATTCGTATTTATCCTGTTTATTTTTTAATTTTAATCATGAAGACCGCAAACGACGATTCCAAGAAATCAGATGACAAGAGTGTTGTAGAAGCTGATGTTGTCGAAAGCGTCGACACTCAGAGAGGAAATGTCGCTCCGGACGTTATAAAGGCCCGAATATTGACGGATCTTGACGAATTAGAATTCTAACGTATATTTTTTTCGATTGCTTCGCTATTTTTCTTATATTATTATTTTTTTACTGCATATTATTCTAACAACCACTATGTTACTATACACAACATACACAACAATGTAGTTTCTTTACGTTATAATAAACTATAGTTTCCAAAGCACACAATAGCAACTAATTAATAAAAAGCAGTTTATATTCTTTATTTTAAAAGCTTTTTTTAAAATTTAATGTACGTGCCTTAATATGATTTTCAAAACTAGTAAATATTAAAGATATCTCAATTTATTTTTGTACATGATAGATTTTGCAAAACAGAAAACGTACAATTATATTGCATCATGGATTGCATACTTCATGGAACTGATCGAGGACATCTTACTTCGCTGATTCTATTGAATTTTAGCAGTCCCATGGGCGCCCATATGCATGGGCTCGCTGGGCTACAGCCCAGGGCCCCGTGATCAATGGGACCCCCAAACCTTAGCGAAAGCAGGGGAATCGAATGAATTTTTCAATCATTATACAAGATTCGATTACTATTACAAGGTTTACAAGCTGGTTGCTGGGTTAGTATTAGCTAATCTGTGAAAAATTGTTTTCTTTACTTTACATACCAACTAAATTGTTTACTGTTAGGATATGATAAATTCTTTGCTTAGTCAACTGGCCCGTTAATTAAGGATCTATTGTTTGTGGCTTTGAAGACGCTTTTCCTAATATTAAAAAGGCAATTAGAATCTCTTTATGCATGAAGGTCACTGACTGTAGTGGGGAACGATCCTTCTCAAAACTGAAAAGGATCAAAAGTGAATTGAGAAGTGCAATTCTTCACAAAAAATTGAACAGTTTGTCGGTGATGTTCATTGAAAGCGATGTGCTTGAAGAGATGGACTTTGAAGATGTCATTCGTGATTTTGCCACTCAAAATTCTAGGAAAATGCCTCTTGTATCGATATAGTTTTTTCAAATATGTTTGCATTTGTTCGTAAATGTTCAAAAAGTAATTTGACCGTCGCGAATGTTGTTCGTTCCTGTTAATATGGATTCTAAATTTCTTTGTTGGTAAAAAATAGTGTAGCACAGATAGCGACTCTTAGCTCCATTTTATTCAATCCATACACTTCTGCCTTACCCTTAGTTATAGATCATTGCAACTACCACTTATATGCTGACGATAAACAAATATATTTGTCCTTTCCACGATCGGAAATATCGAAAGCTCAACAAACGATAAACTCGGAACTCACAAATATCTGCAAGTTTGTAAGCAGGCTTTCGATAAATATTAATAAAACTCATTTCATTCTTTTCTGGCCTGAGACAATAGGCTGTCACTTTGAAAGACGTTTGAACGTGTCAGTCTATACAAAGACTGTCAGTTTGAATGACGTTTTATTTAAGTGTAATAAATGTCAGTTTCCTTTAAAAACCTGTATCCTAACTCTCTTTGAATGACAATGAAATTGAAAGTTACTTAAATAAACTGTCGTTACAGAAGTATCTCACATGCTACTTTGGAGGTCACTGAGTTTCCTATCCATAAAAGATATCCTACTGTTCCTCATTTAGCTGTCAATCTGAAAAATACCCAATAAATTATTATGAATCCACGCGAAACAATACTTACAGGGCCTTTCGGTCTATGTTCGATGACATGGCAGGATGATATCAGGAAATACGAAGGAAATGTGGACAAGACGTTACGGGTCATCTCGTCATCCAAAGTTTCTGATAAGTTTCAATCAGCTTGCGATGAACGCGGTGACTTAGAAGGTGACGAACACTTGGAAAAAAATTACAGATTCCGAAATTTTGCAATCTCCAGCTCAATTGAGAGAATTGTTGTTGCAAACTATGGGGACGCATTTCAAGAGCATGTGTGTGAAGACGTACGGAATAAGGTTTTTCATCAGAACTATAACATAACTTTACCATTTACTAAAGATATGTTTATTGAAGGCCTTATTATAATCGAAAATATATTTCAAATTAGTGTGAAAACTTTATCCCGATTTTATCTACCCTAGACACATCGCATCAATCAAGTGATCCTTTAGAATAAACTTTGCGACGGCTGTATGACAATGTGCTAAATTAACGTATCCCCAAAAATCTTCCCAACTTAGCATTTGGCCAATGAGATACATACAATCAAATACGGTTGAAAATAAGAAAAACAAATTGTTTTTCATTTTTATTATAAGTGGGTCATCATCTGATTACAATATGTATTGTTATGATGTTTTACAAAATCTTTCAGGTATCCCAAAATTCGTTGTTAACGTATTAGATTTGTATGCAGCGAATGCTAACGTTAAACTATTCTCATCATGGTTAATTGAATGCGCATAGGACTGCCACCTATACGATTGTTATTCGAATTAATATTGGAGTTTATAATATATAGTATAATGTAACCTGTACAGAATGTGGATATAACAAGTAGAAAAATTTTCTATTTATTTTTAAAAAATAAAGAAAGGAGATCAAAGCTTCAACATAAGTATTGGGTACTACAAATGAATATAAATAAATGTGACATTTACATGTGTAAATATTAATGTCATTCACTAATAACTTTACTAATGTATACTATATTGGCAAGAAATTATCTGCTAATCGGCTAACCATGTATTGCTTATTGAATGTTGCCAAGTCGTACGTGAGATATCTGTGATGCATGTGCAGCATCTACAATTTGTTACGAATCCCGTGTTTACAAATTTATGTGTAGTATCTAACACCGTCTGAATAGAGCGAAGGGGTCGATTTTCGAAATAAAATATAAAGCGACCGATTATACCCTCCGCAGTATCACCAGAATAATACTATTTGATCATTTGTACTTTTTCCTCCATAGTAAAAAATCAGCACTTAGTAAACAAAGAGAGAATAAAAATAAAGTTTATATTTATTAGTTTGGTTTAGTTTACTTTAACTAAACCAAACTAATAAATTCAATTATAAAACAAATAGTTCTGTGGAAACTGCTCTAACAAAACGTCAATTACATAAATGAAACGTAAATTGTCAATATGACTTGTACAGTACAGCAATATACGCACTGAACTAGACAACAACGCTTGTTGATCTTATTCCCCAATCAGAACAATATCTTGCCAATACAGTATATATAACCATACAAAAGTTTGAAATATACAATAGTAATACCTACTCCACTAATATTGAAAAAAATTGAGTGAGAATTTAAGGGATATTATAGCTGCGTTCGTTTATTTGTTCTGGATTTGGAGCAGTGCAGACCAGGTTAAAAGAGTGAATAGTGTATGTTGGTGTATTTTATATTCGAAGGGTTATAGAACCTTTCTTGTTCTTATCATAACCTTAATAACTTATTCAAACACTGATAGTGCTATAACACTGAGCAAAACGTATGTAAAACACCAAAAGGCAAATGAAAGGACATTAAATATAAATACTTTATGTATTATTTTTTCTTTCTTAAAATTTTACAGAAAAGTGAGGTCATAACCGGCTCTACTACTCTATAAACCCTACGTCTCCCACTCGGTGTTTATGGAGCGTCGTGGAGTGTGTTCCACTCACTCCGCTCCTAATTTTTCGAACGATTAAAAAAGAAATCTATTAGCTCCGTTTGTAATAAACGAACGCCAAGATACACATAGTTCTCGTAGAACGAATAAACGAACGAATAGATACAACAAACTTTTCCAGGTTAGATATCTTTTTGTGACGAGGTAACAACCAGAAGCACGTCGTTTTAAATGCAATGCTTTGCGGACGCACGGCGCACTACGCGTGAATGGTAACCCACCTTAAGAAGAAAGAACAGGGTAGAACATAATACATACATACACATACTAAGCATAGTTAAGGTATTTGCCAATTTAATTTATTCATTCAAATTATTTGCACGTATTTATTGTGATAGTAACATTTCCAAATTATATTTTCAATGCATCTTTAGGTTTTCTTTCGATATTCTAAAAATTTACATTTTTTTAATTAAATCAAATTATAATTAATTTATAAATTGTCAAATAATTGTCATTAAGAACTTGTAGGTTAGGTATAGGATACGGTGGCTTAAAATAAATTGAAGTTAAAAAATACCCCTTACCACCTTGTTGAGTAAAGAACTCTGAATACGCATTTCGGCAACTAAGTTGCCATCCTCAGCAGAAATACCACAAAGGAAAAATGTAATGTTAAGCGTAGCACCCCGAGAACAAACCTGTTCTTAGAACGCCACTATCAAACATGTTTGGTCAGAGTTCTTTACTCAACAAGGTGGTAAGGGGTATTTTTTAATTTAAATTAAGACCTTGCCCCGATTCCGTCAACTTGACATAAAGAAGAACTAAAATTAAAATTATTTAAAATGCATTAAGAAATTATAATTTGGTAACATTGTAGTATATATAAAAATAGGAGCATCCGGAGATCTATTAACGAATTAATTAACAAAATCTATCCTAATGTATAAAATTTGTTCCAAAAAACTGGCTATGTAAGGGAAAGATTGTGTCTCCAAAGAATACCCCTGTAAAAATAAATGACGTAATATTGCAGAAAATGCGAGATAAATGTAAAATTTATGCATCAATTAACACTGTTGTGAATTTGAAACATAATATTCGTTGTCCACACGAATTGTCTTCAATCTCTCAGGACTTCCACCTCATTGCCTCAACACGTTAACTGCCACGGTACTTTCCAGGATTCCGGTATAAAAAGCCAATTTAATTTATAGCAAGTAAACAAACTACGAGATAACTCGTAGTTTGCGTCCGAGGCAATAACGCACACTACGAGTTATCTTGTAACTGGCATTCAACGTGTTAAATTGGCCCCATTAGTGTGTCGTCACAAAACCCAGTTGGCTTGGCAACGCGCCATATTTTTTTTCCAAACAAAACAAATTACTTCAAACATAATCATCATCCCTTTGAAATTGATTGCTTAGTTCTTAGCAAGTTGTTATTTTCCTGGTTTTCTAACAATATAACTGCGGCATAATATTACTATTAAAGGTTATTAGGGACCTGTGGCCCAAATATGAGGGAACGCTTCTACAATAAAGAAGTAAGTGCAATCACTTTACATAATTTGCAACAGCTACACATAAAATATATTGTTTTCAGATTAAACTCACTGAACATTGTAATATTGCAAGTCCACACTGTACATGACCAATAGGCCTACATTACGTCACCATAAGGCAACATTTGCATACCATAATATATCAGTCACTAATAAGACATGTCCGTGGAATGCCCCAAAGCGCAGTTTAATACAATACAAACCATAGAAGAAATGTATCCAAGCTGGGAATACTGAGCAACTGATAGAAATCTATCGGAACAAGAAATTAAAGATTTTAAAGGTTTTTGATAACTTTGTGTGATTCCTTGGTACATCTCCTAACAGATTGGTGGAGGAAGTTGCTATAATTAAAATATAATATATTTTCCATATTTTTTTAGTGAAAAAGAAGACTTTTATTTAGCCATTTCATAACAAAACATTATCCCACTATTTACAGTGTAATCGTAACACAATATAAGCTACTGTCTACACGTATTTGCATATATAATTTTTCTTCCTCTTGTGTAGTAGTTCAGAATTCTGGTATTTATCTTATTAGTCGCAGCTACAAATTAGTGACCACTAGTTGGCACAGATGGCTATCGATCAATATGTATACAATATAAATTTATTATTTTTACATCCTTCTATATCCATCACCGTGTGTATGTGTATACAATACAGCATTAATCAATTTATTTCTTTAACTCAGAGTTCTTTGCAAATTACTTGCATTTCTTCTGCTCACTGTGGTGAACAGCGTGAGCAGAATGCGACGTTATGTAGCTTGTTTTGTTTGGAAAAAGTTTCACGGAGTTGCCATTTTTTGACGTCAGCACTAATGCTCTCAATGGAAAATTGGCATTCCTATAACATTACTATTCAATCTAAATCCTGATGCAATGGTAACGAGGTTAGGTACTATAGCTAGAATGTCGATAATTCCGACAGACTTACCATTTACGTTCGATTGCAGTTCCCTGTTAAATTATCGTTACGTAAACGCTTATGGGGTTAGATTTAAGCCAAGAATGTATTTCGCACGGACAACTATACGTAGGGTTGTCAAGAACTGGAAGTTCGGAAATCAACTTATAATATGCCAAAATCGTCCCCAAGTAAAATAAATGATTGTCCTGTTCTTATCTTTTTTGAAGTTAAAAGTATATGCACATACTCTATGACGTCGGCAGGCTTGGCGCGGTTTAGAGATCGTTTGAAATGCGTTTGAAGCGCGGGAAACTTTAATCATTTTTTACCAAGTTATTATTCGTTTAAGGAATAATACTTGCGGAATACTCTTTTTAGGCGGAACAAAATGATATTATTCATATAAAAATCCATAAAATAAATTACCACAACAGCAATTTGAAATACTTTATTTATATGCTCGCATTAAAATTACACTTTTCATAACATAATTCATTCGTCCGGTCATCAAAAAATTAATTTAGACATATCTCCTCCTAGTACCGTGCCCATTACCATGATCTCCATCGTCACCAGAACCATCTGTCCCGTCAGAACTGACGCTTCTTCTGTTCGCTCTACCGATCAAGGCGTTTCTTATCGATCTGACCAATTCGAGACCACCAATATCTTCCGGTGGACCTCTAGCGGTTCTCAGACTCTGCTTCCATTTCTCTTGTTGCGATTCCGGGTTATAGGGGGCTTCAGGTTCTGGTGGTGGCTCTTCAAATCGTTCTTGAGGGGATTCATCCCTGTAGATTCTAATGAACTCTTCGTCACTACCTCTATCGATATCTTCGATGTTTTCGTCGTTAAAAATTCCTCTAACGAATCGAATTAGAGCTTCGTTTCTTCTTTTTAAGTCTCTCCTTTCCAAATCGGTGACACCAACATCACTTTGGCTACGTTTGTACCTCATGATTGATCTCCTTTGTGGGCTAGCTTGATGAATGCTTTGTTCTTGGGACGGTGCATCATTATTGGTATCTGTAGGTGTATCAGCGTTGGATTGCGAACTATCCGCTTGAACTTCATCGTTTATAGCATCATTCGCTGGAAGTTGGATAGTGTCGATACCAGGATTTGCGTCGCTGGAGACACCGGCATTATTGGGGTACGCACTGTCCGCTTCAATTTCTTGATTTGAGGCCGCATCATCTTGTACACCTGCTTGGACTTCGTCATTAGCGGCGTTTGCATTATCAGAACTTGATCGGTCATCGCTTTGAATTTGTTCATCGCCTTGGGCTTGTGGGTTATTTTGGACTTGTTCATCGTTTTGGGCTGCTTCGTCGTTTAGAATTACCTCACTTGTCTGGTCTATTGCTCCCGGAAGATGTCCATCACTTAGCGATTTCCCTTCATCATCATGTTGTTTACTTTGGGACCCTTCACTATTAGAAGCGGGATCAGCCAGCACAGCATGGACTTCTCCTTGCTCGACGGTTTGGGGTTCATCTTGTTGGGGCACCTGGCTTGCGTCAGCTGCTGGACTTGGATCTTCGGCTTTAGGTTCCTGAGACTCTTGAGCAACACCATCGTTACTTTCATAAGGGGCCGGCGCATTCCGTTCGCTATCTCCATCTACAGCATCCACGTCTCTCATTTTCCTCAACAGCCAATTCTTCAATTCACTTCTTGATAACTCGTCTTGGTAAGCATCGTAATCGATGGCGAAAGAATCGATTACTTCCACCTTATTACGGGAAAATATAAATTTAAATATAACCTTAAAACGTTTGAAATTAAAATAATTTCACTTACCTCAACGAGGCATATAAATACTAAAACGATTCCTATGAACAACTTCATATTCGCACCTGTTGCTACACTGAAGTCCTACTCGTTCTGGATCTAGCTTTTATACTACTTTTTATCGTAAAATGAGGTGCGCGGAGTTAAAAAGAATGCTTGTGATGAGCTATTGTAACGTGTATCTGTTATGATAAAAAGCGAAGCAGACCTCTATCTATGGTATGACCAGGTGTTTAACAATTTAATGATAAAATTATCTGCATTATGGTAACGTGTAACAATTAAAGAGTCGTAGCATTTCTAAAGAGGAACGTAAGTATGATTAAGAGGTTTTTGATAACGTATGATACGAACTGCTGCACCTTTTTACGCACTTGAAATCAAAAATTTAAAAAATCTAATTTAATCTCCAAAATCATTGCTTGCTTCATTACCAAAACTGTAATCGGACATGGAGTGGGTACGGTAAACTTTTCCAATAGAAGTACTATTTTCTGATTTTCTAAATCTTTCAATATAGGTATACAATGACTTAATACAACGTTACTACTACTGATAATTACCGATGCAAACCATTTCCTTTTCTACACTTTTCTAATATTCTTTAATGTGTATTGTTATGATTCTCCGCATCATTTTCTGTTTTCTCAATAATCCCTTCATTATCAAATTTGTTCCATTTGTACTTCATATCATATCCAATTTATATACGGGTTAGTACGGACATTGCCATTGCGGAGTAGACGCATCTAACTGGACGCATCTAGGGTGCCTACCCTAGTTGCGATGTGAGTTCATCATAGATTGCCATTACTTCAACAAAGGTGTACCGATGAGGCGTACACGATGAAACAGTTCTACACCATAGAAAAGTATAATACTTTTAGAAAGCGTTTAGACCATTGCGCAAAAAAAATTATGTTAAGTTATAAAAGAGCAGTAATTGTAAAATTACAGAAAAAAGTTCTGTCATTCCAAAAAGTAATACTTAAATTACAGCAAACGAATATGTTGTCTGCAGCTGGAATCAATAATTTAGAAAGGTCAATAGATGAGATGCAAAAAGCACTTATACCTGCGAAATACAAGGCGAATTAAGAAGAAAAAAGTTAAACAAACCTGTATTATTTGGTCATCAATAAAGAAACGTTATATAAAATAATGTCTACTTAGTAAACCTACCAAAATGTGAAGCGAAGTAAAACTTAAATGTAAACAGAGCTACGAACTTCTTGGTAATACGTAATGACCATTTTCACTAGTTCGTAAAAAATATTTATTTCAAGTAAATGTACATTATTCGTGCACATGCACGCATCATCGTACCATGATAAAATTACGAAGATATAACAAAAACTTTCTAACTGTGCTTACTTTCTAAAAGTACATGTGTGTTTTGAAAAGAAAATAAACGGTTTTAACAGAAGTAAAACTTGTTGCGCTTTACTGGTAGCATTAGCCTATGCATTTAAAGAGTTCAAAACTCCTGCTTAAGATTTATTTTCGGATTGCGTAAGTATGACCATATCTCCCATACACTTCGCCAAGCATGCTGGCTGAATATGCATAGTAG
>JARFOC010101726.1:0-12449 GCA_031763485.1 Osmoderma eremita | reverse complement strand
GTACGTTTCCATTTACGCCTAAAGTATTCCTTCATCCTCAAGTTAGATTTTATGGTACCTGAAAACCAGTGAGGATACTTCAAATTCTTAGAGGAAGCCGAGTAAGTAAGCACCGTCATATCGATTGTAGTGTATAAATTTTTATAAAAACCTTTCCAAAGCCGCATCAACACTAGTTATAGACTCCACAAAAGACCAATCCACTGCTAAGAGATCACTGTATAGTTGAGAAAAATTGGCTTTATAAAAATTATATCTCCTGCTACTATTAGAAGGAAAATTCCTTTTACCGGACGATGTAACATATCAGACGTTATGTCTAACCGTTAGCGAAATATAGTTAAATTTCGTTATTTGTGAACTGAAATATTAAATAAAAATAAGAAATTACCAAAACCCAATCCAGGTATTTGATCTAAGATTTGCTGAATTTACCAGCTCAATTCGTTGCGCATTACCAGATCCGTCTTTTGGAGTGGAATCGATTGGCAAGAATCGCATCTCGATATCTCTAACCGTTTCCCAGGTGTAGTCTAAAATGTGAAAAAATCGTCATATTACACTATTTTTAAACAGAAATGAAGTGTTAAAAGGCGAGTGAGCCGTTACTCCGTTTATGTACCGTTCAAATGTTCATGTTGTAACGCTTAAGTTTTTAAGATAATACGCACCTGAATAAATTATCGTTGTAATGGAACCCTACAACTGAAAGAATTTTACCCAAACAAATTTAAATACCATGTAGAAATTTTATTTCAGTTGGCTTCTATCTTGGTAGTATCTTTCTTGGAACACTTGCATATTTTGTCAAGCGCAAAATGTGTTTGTAGTTTATAAAATAAATACTCACCTTAAGAAAATATATAATGTTCCGTCATTTTTGTTATTTTATCAGTGCAATTTTGGAAATATTTAAAGAAGAATTTATTGTGAAACTGTTTCTTTCGTATATTCTTTGTTTATTGTCAAGATGTTCAAAACTATTTTTTTGTAACCACGCATATACAGGTATAATAATTTGGTAAGGAATGGGTGGGAAAGTGGTCGACCCCCACCACAATTGAGGAAAACATTCCTGCGTATACGTTGATACGCTCGCACGTCATCAGCGTCATTCTGTCACCTATCAGTCTCTCTGTGCTCTCTACACTTGTGTGCTGTATATATGTGTACATATGTTGCATGTTGTCGTAATTCCAAAATACACAGAGCAAGAGAAAATTGATTCGCTTAAATGGCATCATGCTGGGAATAGCTTCAACAAGTCCGCCATTTATTCAGCGTGAAATACCCAAATAAATCTATTCCGGCAGTACCTACGATTTTTGGCTTGATTAGGAAATTTAAACGTTACTGGCTGGATATACCAGTTATAAAGTATCAGCAATTATTTCACGACGATGCATTTAGACGAATGGTGAATTGCGACGATAATATCTTAAATAATATTTTATTTATTATGAGTCATCATTTACCCTTGTCAGATCTCGCAACACATGAGAATAACAGACCATATACCGTGGAGGAATTAAAAAATTGTATTAGAAATATTTCCAATATCTCAATAGAAACATTGAATAATGTAAAAAATAGCTTTTACAATAGATTATTGTTTTGTTTAAGTAAGGAAGGTGGTATTTTTAAATCATTTACTTAATTGTTTTTTTAAATTCTAAATATATATTTCTATTGGCCAGAAGAAGCTTTCTTTTTTTAATATCCTTACAAATATTTTTTTTCCCTCACTGCATATTATTGCCTTTAATGTAATTGCGCAAAATGTCATCATACTTAAATTTGAGCTAATTTTAAAGCAAATTTTCTGTTATTATGCACTGATTGTCAATCGAAATTGACTGATAAGTATGTGAATACTGCTTGAGGTTCCCCTGTTAACTAGGCTACCCGTGCCTACCGAGGAAATGGTAGTGGGGATACGCTACTGCGTTCGCGTGTCATTCGGTTACCAGAGATTCTATCTGTATTGTTACTTTGTCAGGGGCCTGCCATTAGTTAGTTTTTGAAGTCTATTTTAGTACACGGATGTTTAAGGTGATATTGTTAATTTATCAGTCATATATTGTAAAAAGGAGTTGTGTGAACTGGTGACAAAGTGGAGGAGCAGCGGTAGAGAGAGAGAAGCGGGGAGGGCTATATAAGGAAGACACTAGTTGTCCATCTGCGTCCAATCTGAGGAGATGAGACGTCATTTTTGACATTACGTCAAAATTAATCGCATAAATGTCATTAAGGCGACATTACTGTACCACACTACTACAACCACTTCATTAAAACTTCGAAACGAGAAAGAAATCGTTAACCGATAAAAGTTAGAAGTTGTTCGTGAGTCGGGGAAATAAAGAGTGCGAAGACTAGGTAGTATTGCACTGGTACCGCCAGCAAGCAGTGAAACCCTGGCTGTATCAAACCCCAACTCCCGGTCTAATTCGGTTGAAGTGGCGAATCGGCGGTTTGGAACCAGAAGATCAAGAGCCAAGGCCACACAAACACTATTGCATTTATGCACAATTGTTTCACTATGTATTTAATTTTTCCTATTCATATTAATAATAATAATAAATATTAGGCAGGCACAGTTTGTGTATTGTACCACCTTTTAAACGGGGCCCCAATTTTTTTTATCATTTGTTGTTGTTTTGTTGTTTTATATATGTGGCTTTGTCAGGCAATAAACGTGTAATTACCCAAGCATTCTCTTATATGGTACATAGTTTACCTTACTCCAGAACTGCACGACTTGAGAAGCTGAGGAGATACTTAAGGAAGTGGAAGCAAAAGGCAAGATACCGTTCTTGGATGCCCTGGTACATAGGAATACCAACGGCAGAATCTAGACCACAGTGTATAGAAAGCCTACATACACATGACAATACTTACACTTTGATTCCAACCATCCGAACAATGTAAAAGTCGGAGTAGATAGATGCCTGTATGATATAGCCAGGGACATATGCTCAGAAGAACAAGATAGGAGAAATGAGTTCCAAAACATAATAAACACACTAAAAAAGAATGATTATATCAAGACGCTGGCAGAAGCAAGAAAAAATCGCCTAGCACAGCAGGACCAAGGCCCAGACATGCAAGACAAGGTGTGCATGACATCAACCCCGTATGTGAAAGGCCTATCAGAAAAGATTAGGAGAATAGGTACAAATATAAGGTTAGAACAGCAATAACAACAATGAACACGAACAGAGGGAGCCTAGCAAAAACAAAGCCGGCTAACGAAACCCAAAAAACTTAAAAAAATATATACCGATGTGTTCACATTGCTTCCGTGTCTGTATATTTTATTATCCCTTTATTATTTGTTCGGCTTATCCAGTGCATCAAATGCTATTTTATTTTAGTCATGAACTGTGCCTAATTTTATTAAGGGTACTTCCAAGTATTGTTTGTGCGTCAAACCAAAATAATCAACTTATCGGCGACACCTTCCGACGAAGGCAAGTTATAAAACGCCTTCCGGTCAACTTTGGAAACTCCAGCAACACGGGTTTAGGACAATCTGTATTGTAAAGATTGCACGGCCTTGATCACGTGCCTAACACGACCCATTCTTTATTCTAGGTATATAACGTATTTATGATGTTATGTAGTTATGATGTTCTGCGTAGTTCTGGGCGTGTTTTCCATCGCTGATTGGCCCTTTTGCAGTGAGATTTCATACATTCCTTCCTTGTAAGCAAGGATAAAGAAAGAGAGTGAGTTTCCAATGAGCGGTGCTTACCTAAACACTTAAGATTTCCGATGCAAAGTAAAAAAAAAAAACGGTCTCAATCATTTTAAGGTGTAAAGTGTAGGGTTAAAGTGTAATCAAAGTAATTCTCATTCAACATTGCTGTTTGTTGTTGTCCAAATAACCGTTGCCAATCAAGTCAACAATATACCTATACGGCCCTACAACCCGTGGGTGGCGAATCAGGAGATTAGCAATTGTTTATAACAAGGCATCAATCAACAAGAGCGAAACTCCACAACACGATGAATGTGGGGGAGTATACATCGCAGAAACAGACAGACCCTTGCAAGTCAGAATCAAAGAACGTCAAAAACTGGTTCGACTGGGGTAAACGGAAAATCGCGCTTGGCACAACATGCTGGAAAGAATAACACAGGATTAAATGAGACAGAGCGACAATCCTAGCAGCAGAGGAACATTACTTCAAGAGAAAATTGAAAGAAGCAGCATATATGGCCACAGTAGCAAATGCCATAAGAGCACCAAGCCTGGAAATAAAAGATGTTACCAATGATTAAGAACTGCATAAGCGAAAAACCGGCACAGAATAAATAGGGAATAAGAGCGCCTAGAGATCTGTCAGTTTGTGAGTTGTCAAAAATTGGTTCTCAGATATATTTACCAGAATGAATTTGGCAAGAAGCACCCCTTATCAAGACTACCCCGAAGACGGCAGTAGACAAATTGCCGAAACGTCGGATGAACAAAATCCAAAAAATTATGGAAATAGTCGAAATAGCAACAATTCAAAGGAAGAGTAGTCATGTCATTTTGATTGAATAAACCATTATCGAAGCTAATAGAAATTAAATTGATTTCTATTTTGATTATATGACAGGGTCACAAAAAATTGTAATCGTATCATTACACCGCGTTATGAGGGAAAGTTGAGTAAAAAAGTGGATACTGCTACCAATGGCCCCATGGAGAACTATCAAAAAAAAATGGAAAATTGTCCGAATTTGATCGGTGGAGTCACAAAATGTTTGTGCGTATGTAATTCTAGGTGTACGCCCGCTATGGGACAAAATGTATAGTCTTGTGCTTCTTAATCTGTAATCTAAACCGATTTGTCCTATATAGCACGCATTGTAATGCAAATGCCGGATTTCTTTTCACTGTAAAAATTGTGCTTATACCAAGGTACTATTTCAGTCTTCACAGTTTCATCGAAGCCTGAATTTGCGGGTTACTGGTGCTCTCTTGTAAGTGATAAACCAACCGTTGGGTCGAAATCTCACCATGAGAAAATATCAAAACCGTCTCTAAGATGGAAATACAATCTACATACTCAGTATGTTCACAGTTCTCTACATATCTCATTCACGATTTACGTACATTGTCAATGCAATGAAGAATCACGCATTCAACCTCTTGAAATTGCACACCGTTTCTTATTGTAGCACTGAGAGTTCTGTACGTCGTTCGTCGCCACAACTGCCTCGGAGATTACACTTCGCATAGTGTTGAAGGTAACAAGGCAATAAATGGAGAATCTGATGCCACGCGAGGTGGTGGCATCACTCCGCTGTGCCTCTTACATATAATACCTGAGAGATTCAGTTTCAATACGGAACGGGATTGTATTTCTGAGCCCTAATCTCAAGCGTCGAGCGTTAGGTAAAGCGAATGTAAGGCCTATCCAAATGCGAAGACGTGCTCGGTTAGACAAAATTGAACGATGTTCTACATGTATAGTAAGTACGACACGTTTACCGATCGCTAGCGTATGCATAAATTTGGCTGTAGTAATGTCGTATTTTGGACGAGAGAAAAGCATACAAATTGATTGGATTCATAGATTTAGAGCGATTTGGTTGGAGTTTATTAGGAAACGATTTAGCTGATTTTAACATGGGATTTCTGTAACATTATTTCTATCGACTTTTATCGATATTGTTTCGAGTATTTTTTTATTGTCATAAAATTAAAAATTGAAAATGAAGTATATAAAAAATATATTTAAAAAAATATATAAATATACCTCTGAGATCACACAACACGTCTGATTTTTAAATATATTTTTTTAAATATATTTTTTATATATTCCATTTTTTGAACGTACGTGCCGGCTATTGGCAGAAATCTTCTTTCTTTGATGTTAAATTTTGTTAAGTTTGTTCCGCCGTGGATTGGATTATAGAACCAAATCATCTCTTCCGTGCGTCAAAAGATTTTTAAAGTGGACGAAATGTTTTGTAAGTTGTGTAAAAATTGTGGATACGGCACTGTTGCTAAATCTCTTATTTCTTTCAGTTGCAAAACTCGGTTATAGAACTAAATAATCGAATGGCTCTAAACAGGCGTTTTTTTGCCGTTCACAGTAGAAACTAAGAAGGAAAAAGTGTTAGAGTTGCAATTGGTATCTCTGATAAAAGTGAAAGTTTGGAAAATTTACTCTTTACCAGTAAAGAGTGCTAGGACTGTGGGGCAGCACAATAAACACACTGTTCGGATTACTTCTCCCGCACAAAGTATTAATTAGTTCGGGAGGAGACGTGTTTCGGGAATACGTGAATTCCCATTATCAAGTCGTATAACCGAATGAGCGTGAAAATAACTTAAACTAGAAACATGCACTGCTTTTTCTTCTCCCTTCATTCCCTCTCGCTATCCCTAACATATGTACAACCTTCTCCCACACCCCGGACGCAAAAATTGGTAGAAGGGCCACCCGAGTGTTCTCAAGTGTATGCCTTTATTACTCCAATAAGTCCATTAGTACGGAAAATGACATAAAATTACATGTGGAGATTTTGAGAAAGCCTACATTGAACAGACAAAGAGGTCTATCGAAACTATAACAGCGCAAGGTAAGTTTACCAATGGTTTTGTGCATAATGCGAATAATGAAAATTCTCTCTGATAGCTTATTATGCCGTACCGCAGTTGCTCGGTGCTTGGATGTGAGGATAAATTGTCTTCGAGGTATAGTTTTCCCGACCCGGTGAGGTATCCTGAGATGTTTGAGAAGTGGCGAAATTTTTGTAGCAAACCAGATTTCATACACTTAACTCTCATGCAAATATATAAGTCTCGCACAGTTTGCCGCTTGCATTTTGAGAAAAGGGTAATTAAATCTAATACTTTGCTGCTGAAGAATGCATTCCCTTCACAATTGTTACCAGGCAGCCAAAATAAGTTAGTTCTTCGATATGCTTATTTGCACTGTAATAAAATGATATTAAAATCCCAAGGTAATTTTATATAAATTATAATTATTGCGATTTTTTTTGAGGATTTTTTTGTCAATTTAAAAAGAAACAATACACAGTTTTATTTAAAAAGTTAAATATATAATGTTAATTGGTGAAGAAACTTTTGAGAGTTATGTGATAAAGTGATATGGAAGATATAATGATTTTTCTGAAATTTCATGTTGTAATGTTTGTATAAGATGTTCCGTCAAGCTCAACCTAGTCTTCCTAAATAAGCCTAGCTTCATGGTGTATGTAAAAATAATAATAAGATAAGGTAAGATAATTTTTTCCGAGTATAGCATTTTATAACGTCAACATTATTTGGGGTTGACATTTTCATTATTTTCTTCTGGGTGTTTGTGTATTACGTTAATTTTTAATGTTTATTATAGAATATTCTTTGTTGTTTATTATAATGTACTAATGAAAATGATGCAATTTTTTTGTAATATAAATATACTATAAAGTATTTTGCAAATACACGTTTTACTTACAATATCGACCCATTCTTTGTCATAAATAGATATTCTATTATTAATAAGGTGAAAAAAGAATACAGTGCGGACGTAAATTGTGTCTCCCCCCCCTCGTAATTTTTACCGATATACCGATTTATTGCTGACAGTACACCTGACATCATTATTGCCACAACGATTATTGCCACAACGATTTCTGCAAAAGGACGAGAGCGTACCATTGTAATAATCAAATTAAATATTGTTAATGCTATCAGAAATAAACCGGCATAAATGTTTTGACGTTTCTTTTAAAGTCTAAAATACGTTTCCTAGGAAACATTCATCATTCAATAAATACGAGGGTTATCCTAAAGGTAAAATGTCTCTAAAACCCTAAAGGTAAAATGTCTCTAAAACCCAAGTGAATAGTAAAACTGTTTACATAGGCGAAAACATAATAAAAATATCTTACAAACGAGGTTCTATATGAACATACTTTCCGTTTAAAATTTTAAAGATAACAACGCCAACTATCTTACGTTTTGCCTCAAGTGCATCTCGCTATAACCAAAATATCATAATTTGCCTCTAATTACACCTCGTCTTTGTTTCGTTTCTCTATTTTGTAAAAGTTTTAAAAGTCATGAGGGAGGAGGGACACAATTTACGTCCGCACTGTATAAATGAGCAATAGCAATTTTACCGCGTAATGATTTTAGTACCTGAAAGCATCAATAGATGGTAGTGATTCTGCTAACAAACTGTATCGGAGAGTTGCCTAAGTGTAGTATGTGTTATCTATGTGTATACCTAACCGACACAGCAAGATAATCAACTGGTACAAAAATGTGAGCAATCACTCAATGTGACTAATTAGTAATTCAACAGCAAAGCATCCAAAAATATTTCTTTGAATACGCTAATCAACAAATGAACCCCATCTATACTTTTATCTATATACAATAGAATACAAAAGAATTATATTTTGAATTGAATAATAGTCTTCATTGATTGCTTATTAGTGTAGTTACTAACATAATTAGCGTGTTACGTTAGAATATCATTTATACAGGCTGACATTCGTTTCGCGTTTCTATTGTATTTATTGAATTCCTGTATACAATGTATACCAACAATTGTTGGTTGCTCCTAATTGCTTCTTATTACATCAGTCAGTCTGGTAGTGTTCTGCCTTGTTTTCAATACCACTTTTAATGGCTCGGTTCGAAACATAAGCATTATTTTTTAGCTTCTTACAATATTTGCCACTGATCGCTACGAAGCACTTCTATATTATAAATTAAGCTAAAAGAAAACAGAGAGTAAGGAAAATAACGAAGTATTTATGAGATAAAATGTTTACCTTTACAAATTCGATAATTTGAGAAAGCTCAGTGTTTGTCGGCGTCTTTTTTTTAAAGTTTTTTGTTTACCGATAATTGTCGGTGGCATTATTAGTTTATACAGCATGGTGTTTTACGTGGGAATCTTTATAAAAACTGAGTTTGATTAAATTTTTCTACGTAGTCGTTTTTGAAATAATAAACAGAAAAAAAATTTGATTAAAATTCAAATATTTTTCGGACTCTTAAACATTTCAGAAAAAAAAAAACAACAAAAAAAATTACTGATCGATATCTAAAAATGTTGTTTAATTAGTTCGTTAATTAAATCGATACGCGAATATGGATCAACCACAGAGACACTAAAATTCGACTTCTTTCCAGACCAATAAAGAGATGGAAACAACAACCCAGCAGTAAAGAATCTCGAAGAATCTAATTTACGGCACGTCGGGCATACAAAGTGACGTATAATCGGGTTGTATTACTGCTTCGCAGCCACTACATACGTCTAAAGTAGATGGATTAGAAAAGTTCAATATTGGACAGGAGAAAGATCGGATGTACCAACGCATTAGACGTTAAGCATTGTAGCTTCCTTTTAAGGGAATCGAGTCTGGGCTGTTTGCTTTATGTAATTTTGGTTGACAAAAACGAAAAATTTTGTGTTACTGCCTTCTTAAATATGACTGACGTTCTATACGCTCTAAGGGCGTTGTGTTGTTAACCGTTTTAGTGTAGCTGGATTTCGGTAAAGCTTTTGATCCTGTCAGTGATCAAATTTCGTTTGGTATACTTCATTTTATCGGCTTTTCTGATAATGCTATGAGTTTTCCTTTATTGTTACCTGCGTGATGGATATCAGCTTGTTAGAGTCGCTTATATTAAATCTGAGATAATACATCTTTTTGCAGTGCTCCGCAAGGACCCATCTATACACACCGGCACAATACATGCCGAGGTAAACTATTGTAAAGTATAAATGTACGCAGATGACAAGTATACTGCCGATTTTATGTGACGAGAAGGAGCAGCCTTGTTGATCAATGAGGGCCCAAACTGAATTAGTAATTATTGCAGTAGGCACGGTCTTTTGTTAAATCTGCTCAAGTTAAATCAACCTGTTAGATATAAGTATATACATATATATGACGATAGAGGTCAGGATGCGGCCAAGGACAAATATATGTGCTCCACAGCAGTGGGCATCCAGTTGTAGATGAATAGAGACGTACAGTTTTAACTGAAGTATTATTACAAATCACTACAAGAAAATAGTATAGTTTATAATATATAAATATATATAAACACATGGTGTCAGGTGAATACAAAAAAATAATTATATATGGGTAAGAGAAATAAATTGTACGTATAAAAATTTTAAAAAAGAAGAACAAAATGGAGTTGTGCCGGCTACCGCCTCAAATGGATTTGGAAGGTGGAAATTTAGCGGAAAAATGGAAGAAATGGGAACAGAAATCTCGTATTTTTCTGGATGCTGTTGTAAAAAGTGAGGAAATGAATGTAAGAAAGTAGCCTTATTATTAAATTTACTGGGAGAAAAAGGACAAGAAATTTTTAATACGTTTAAATTGGATAGGAGCAAAGCAACGGTGGATGAACTTTTAGAAGAATTTAATACGTATTGTGAACCAAAGAAAAACGTAATCTATGAAGGGAACCGTAGTAATAATAAGAATATTTGAAGCAAGTAAGGATCAAGCCAAAGAAATGTCCAAAGAAAACAAAGGAAACATACACATTGATAAGATAAGTAAATATAATAAAAACAGACCGAATAATATTAATTTTAAGGATAATGTACAAAGTACTGGTAGTAAAAATAAATTTTCAAAATGTTCTAGCCAATTTCAGTGTAAAAAATGTAATAAGACTCATAAAAAGGCACATTGCCCTGCTTTTGGTAATATTTGTTATATCTGTAAAAAACTAAACCATTTTGCTATATGTTGTTATAGTAAAAATAGAGTTCATTCAATTAAAAAATTTAATGAAATAACAGTAGAGTCTGATAATGAAAGTTTAGATTCGGGCAGTATTACAATTAGCTCAATTAGTCCTGAAGGTTTATTTAATGCTAACAGTACAAAGAAAAAAGAATGGACAAAAGATTTGTTAATTAATGGTGTTAATTATAGGTTTAAGTTGCATACAGGTGCACAATGTAATGTTATATCAACCAGGCTCTTACCCTCTGATAAATTAAGGAATATAAAACCATGTAAAACAAGCATGGTAGCATACAATGGAGAAAAGATACAAACAAGAGGTATAATAGAATTAGAATGTATTATTGGAAGTAAGTCTATGAAATTAAACTTTTTTGTTGTTGAAAATAATACACAACCTATATTAGGTTTCGAAACATGTATTAAGTTAAATTTAATTAAAAGAGTTGATAGTATAGAGTTAAGTAAACAAAAAACCACTAAAAGAAAATAGTATAGTTTATAATATATAAATATATATAAACACAACACAACCTTTAATGGTACCTTTAATGGTAGCCTTTAATGGTTGGAAACCGTAGAGATGCAAGTACTGTCAGAGGGTCCATCTATTGCATACTGGAGAAATTGTAATCCAGTTTTTATCAGACAGTCTCGGAGGCTACAACCTTGATTCTTAATGTCTATAATAGTTTATAAAAGTTAAGAAGATTATTCAAATCTTACTTAACTTTAAGAAAACTATATCCTCATAGAAGCACAAACAAGGAGTTTAGTAATAAATGAGGATAAAACAAAGTATATGCTGCGTGACAGAGAAAGAGGAACGATATGTAAATTTCGAAGATATGCCTTCGAAGAAGTTAAACAGTTTAAATACTCAAGGTTACTCGTCGGTCGAGGAAATCCAAGAGTTCATATAGGCTATACACATATAGCAGGATACAAGGTTTTCTACTGCAATGAAAGACACGAATTGGAGTATGAAGAACAAGCTAAGAATTTATGCAACGATAATGAGGGCAAATGTGACTTACGCGGCTGAAACTCTTTTTGACGGCTAAAGAAGTTGAAAGGCTCAAAGTGTTTGAAAGGAAACTGACAAGGACGAAGGAGTACGAAGCAGCAGTAGAGCACGTATATGTCATTCTCCTAGTGCCGCCCGAATCAGGTGCTCCATCGCTGGGAAGGAAATCACTTCCCTGGCTGCCTTGAAGAAAATTCCTCATTCAAGAAGATACCGAGCTACTTTGAGGGCCTGGAATTGTTTGATGAATTCTAGGATGGCATGCATTCTACAATAGGAACTAGAGGCCGTAGTACAGGGGACGGATTATCGACCCTAGCTTAACATCAGCTTACCATCAAGTAATCAAGGACAATAATGGTAACAAAGAGGCTAAATGAAATTGAAAAATCTTTATTGAATTACGAAATTAATCAAATATAAAACAATGAAAACGTATCCAGAATCATGAAGACTCAGAGAATTAGGTGGTCTAACCATATACACACGAGGGACAATAGACAGCAACAAGTGCTAACATAATGGAAACTCTAACAAATGGAAACACAGCAGACCAGTTAGATGAAAATATAACAACATTGACTATCCCAGCTAGCAAAATAAGTATGTGGGAACGTAATTACGACTATTAAAATGACTTTGAAGTATCTTGCGACATAACATGGGAACGTAAAAAGAACGTTCC
>JARFOC010101715.1:0-12450 GCA_031763485.1 Osmoderma eremita | reverse complement strand
TACATACAAACTGCTAGGTTAGGTAACCAGTAACACTATGGGCAACTCCCAGAACTTGTAAACAACTTAACGCAGATTCTCCCTAGAAAGCACTAGAACTGACGTCTCTGATGACGCCTGTATACCAAGATGTCAGCCAACGTTTGATGGTGCGCCGTAGCGATGCGCGTACGGTTTATCGGCAGTCTATCATGTCTGTGCAGCTAACTCGGATAATAATGGCGAAAGTAATATGGGTGATCACCGAATGATGCCCAGACCTATTTTGAAGGAGAAATACAATAACAGAAGCCAGTTTGTTTGCAAAACGATTTGTGTTAAATGATTTGAAAAATTGACAACTCGGCGTTAGATTGCGTTACTGAACCACCTCCGTCCTGCTTGATTCGGGCTTTCTCATTCTGTTTGGTTAAGTTCCTTTTTCCCTTATGGGAACCGTCTGGCATAAATCTCGGGAAACACTTTAGTCTTATTATTAGTGTAGTGTCTTACATTACCGACTGGGAAGCGGGAGAGACACACATAATTTAATTAGTAACCATCAATACACATTAAAGAATTATGAATTAAAGCGAAAGCGGGTAAGTTCGCGTATCCTGCAGACGAACCTGGTAACAAAAGTGCCAATGAAAGTACAAAAGATGATGCGCAGGTTCATAACAATATATATGCTTAACTTCTTGGTACAAACCATGACATAAATATGTACCATGCATAACACACAACAAGAACGAGGAACGACAAGGTCTGCTTTCATGATGGGATATCGTTTTATCAAATTTGGTAAAGGCTTAACATTGCATTTCCTTTGTAGTAAAGCTTCAATGGAACGCTGGAATTGTGTTACGTTACATCGCGTGTTTATGGGCACGTGTGTTTTGAATGATAAAAGCATTAATTAAATTATACGTAATTCCATTGCTATGGGAAATGTGAGTTGAAATCAATTTGCGGTGAGATTACACGCCAAATAACCAATTAATATCGTGTAGGTATGGCGTGAATAAATTAACATTTCCCAAATAATATCATTAGGGCGGTTTTAATTATAAAACTAATTATTATGTTTAATAATAAGGATTATTTTGAAGGTTTAGGAGAAGTAACATATAAACGAAATATTTGACATCGTTTTAGCTATTTCTCGGGAAGTCACCACTGTTGATTATATGTAATGCTATAACATGAAAGTAACTGCTTAGTATTTAATTCCTCAAGAAACTGTCCGACTGATACAAACACTCATTGGGAAAAAATCTTTTCACGATATATAGCTGTCATACGTGTGCCTACGTTTCACAAAAAAACCTACGCCAATCAAATCCAAACACATCTTGAATTTCTCTTTGCCTTTGTGAATACATTCACAAAGGCGAAAGCATGTTTAATATTAAAAGCACTAAACTTTACAGACTACAAACTACTGGGAATTTAAAAATGTTGAATGAAAATTTTACAAATGAACATTAGCGACAAGAGACCATTATTTTGAAGTCAATTTGAAATATCCCAAAAAAATGGTAAAGTACGGAAGTTATATTTTCTGCACGCCTTGTATGTTTTCGCATTTTATGATGGTTCTCCATAACATCATTTCAAAAACTATAACCCTTGCTGTCTAAATTATTTACCTATATATGAAAATCAGAATTTTAATAATGATTTCCTCTCCGTATTTCTAAAACACGTAAACACATTGCGTATTTGTAATTTTTTTATTTTCTTCTAGAGACGGTACATTGCAAATAAGTTTAATTACGTGGTATGAAAGACAAACTTCATGTAAAGTGTTCAACATTGCCAGCATTTACATCCTGACGGTAAGGCAATCTTTCCCTAAATTCTCTTGTGATACTCGATATGATACCCAATGGAATTATGTTCATTTCTTCAGAAATTTATGGTAAATTCTATCCAAGAAATGACCGGCTAAGATGCCGGAGCTTTGTCATGTATGAACCACATTCTTTGTCGTAAACTCTCTCCTCCTAAAATTCCGGAGACGTTCACCATTAAGTTCTCGAGTCACCAGTAATTCCAGTACAAAAATTACTGGCGATTTTTTACCATTACCTGCAGATTTTCATCCTGCCATACATATTTACGATGGTACTAACGCACAAATTCAGCTTTATCTGTATACAGAATTAATGAAGAGAACTCAAATTTATCAGCTGATCTTTAGAGAAACCAATTGCAAGAAACCATATGCGATTGAGTCTTGTGGCAGTAGTGCTTCTATTCGCTGAATATGATACGGACAGATGCTGGTCTTTCAAAATCTTCCATACAGTTTTTGTGGCTTACATTAGAGAAAGCGACAATTTTTCTGCTACTCGTGTCTAGTGTAATGTCACGGAATCTCTTGAAATAACTGTACTCTCACGGAGGGATATCGTATAATAACTGTACGAAAGGTTTGATGGTAAATCGGCTCTGTTTCTAGATTTGAATCTAGATCTGTAAGTACATAGCAGTTGGTCGGAGTTTCAGGTTTAGTTAATTATTGTATGTACTGTTGTGTTTAATAAATTGGGTTAAGAACTTAATTAATAAGGTTTTTGCAGCGTAATTAGAGAGTAAGTGTTATCTATTGCACGAAACCCAAGGTTTATTTGCGCAAGTAAAATTCGTAAGAATATTTTCCTCTATTAATAGCGTTCTCAGGGTCACACGTTTTTCAATAATGTTGTTACTTTTATCAAATAAAATAAATGTCAAAATTGTGAGAATTTCCATTAGATTTAGTTTTCTGATTATCGCCTAATATGTATGTATTTGTTACTTGGATGTTCGAAGGAACATTTGTTTAAAGCATCAATACAAATCACGGCGTCCACGAATTCGTCACCGACGCGAAGCATATTAACATAGAGGCCCTAATAGTCGTACACGAATTGGAGAACTGATAATTTACATAGACAAGCGAAAAGACTCACACGCGTTTGTGGTTCGTTCTATATACGCGGAGTTCTCTGCCCATAATTTAGGTGGAAAATATTCTTCTTCTGCAGTATACGTGTCCACAAGTTAGTCAGCATATGCGGTAACCCTTTGGTTGAGGGAACCATAGTCGAGTGCAAAACAGTTCCCGACATCATCTGGATTTAAGAATGGCAATCCAAAAGCATATTAAAGCGATTTACGTATTTCGCTATTTTTGTCTCTGAATTCCGTAGTTGAGCCAAGATTTTGTATTTTTCTAAACATGGAAATGCAAGAGCGAAGGGGCATGCAACTAACTTAGCATCTACTCACACCGATTACTCTATATCAATTTAGTATACTAATCTATAATTCCATGTATTTATAGTCCCTTACTTGGAGCAGAGTTCGAGTAGGAGATTACTAGTTATATAAATTTAAAGACCATCCACATTAAAAAACCGTCAATACCAATCCACACTAAGGTGCCGAGATCGCATAAGCAGTAAACCACATGTTGAACTTTTGATGTTAACTACAAATAATAGGATACAGTGGCTTAAAATAGTAAAAACAAAAAATACCCTTACCACCTCGACGCGTGAAGAACTCCGGATACGTATTTCGGCAACTAAGTTGCCATCCTCAGCAGAATCTACGAAGGAAGGCAATGTTAGAGGTCGCACTCTGGGAGATTTGCACCACACAGAACGCCACTTGAATAACACTGTTATTCAAGTGGTATTCACTCGTCGAGCTGGTAAAGGTATTTTTTTTATTTCACCTTTTGGACCGTACATGTACAATGTAAACAGAAACATTCAATATAGAATGAATTATATCAAGGAGTAAAAACCGAAACTTAATTGTATAGAATTGGTTCAAACGTAAATTGTAAGCTTAACATATTCTGTGTTATTTACCTCCTTTAATCAAAGTTGAGCCCTAATTCTATAATTATGACGTATATGACCGTACAATCTCAATAGCTTTGCCTTTATCAATCTAAAAATATCCTCCCCGTTTAAGATTTCGTTTATTTCAAAATTTATTAACGTCCTATATTCATGTTGCGCTACTTTTTTTGGTCCGAATATTTTTCTTTCAAAGGTTCTTAAGTTTTCCTCATCCCTTTTCGTAAGGCACATCGTTTCCGTTGCATAGGTCGCTAGGGGCCTTATTACGGTTTTGTATATTTTCAATTTTGTAATTGTACTTAAATTACTTAATCTCTTGTCCCTCATTAGTAGCTTACATTTTAAATATGCATTATATCCTAATAGTATTATGTGGTTTACTTCCATACTCCTGTTGTTTTTATTACTAATTATTACTCCTAGATTTTAAAAATTTTCAACCTCTTAAACATAAATCTTCCGATTGTTACTTCGGCGGTTTTGTTTTTTCTCCCTTTTCTTGTTATCTTCATGTACTGTTTTGTCCTCGTTAATTTCGAGCGCTCTTCGGCGAGCCTCCCTACTTATCATTTGTACTCTATCATTCAATGTCCTCCTGTCTCTTGATATTATGGCTAGATCGTCCGCATACGCCACTATTTGACATGATTTTTGCGTTATAGGCCCCGTTAAATCGCAGGCAATAGTTATATTAAACAGCGTTGTTGACAAACCATCTCCTTAAATCACCCCTCTATATATTTATATCTCATCTGTTATCCCATCGCATGTTTGTACTACTGCTCTTGCATGCTACGTTGTCATTTTAATTAGTCTCCCTAATTTATCGGGAACTCCTAGTCTTGTTTCGTCCTTTAGTGTCATATGCTTGATCAAGCTATCGAAAGCTTGCTGGAGGAGGATATGGATCTCTATATATTGTTTATCGACTTCAAGCAATAAAAGGTTCATACCACGATAGAAATAATACGGTATGCTCACGCGCATGTAGACCTACGTCACTGCGGAGCAAAAATCGCGCCAATAACAAAATTAATTAGAGGGAATAATCTTTGACATAAAATTAAATGTGGATGTCTTGTATTAAATCGCAATATTTTGATTGGTATTAAATAAATTTAAAACATATGTGGATAGTAACTTTACTGACGAAAAATGTAGCACATCTAAAATTTGTTTAACAGCTAACAATGGAAATTTCAGTAACTTGTGATGAACTTTATGTTCTTATCGCTCTTCTTTAAACGAGAATAACGGAATCTATGTATACTTTCTAAATAATTGTTACATAACTATTTTATAAAAACAACAATTTTACCTTTTGAAATTGGTAAACTTTAACATTTTTCGTTCAAGTTTTGTCTTTCAATTTCGAAAACTAATAGTGATATTAATATCTTTCATTCTTATGTACGTTCTCACCCTACTAAGACAGAAAATTACGTCCTTAAAGATTGTGACATGGTTTTAGCCTTGCAAATATAAATTCTCAAAGTAAAACGCGGCTGTAAACTGTGCAATAGGATAAGCAAAACAGAAATAAACAAACATGGCAAGGCGACCGTGCACTACCGTGTACCAGAGGAGTATGACAATGATTGGCTGCTTTTAATTTGCTCCGCACTGACGTCATATGACCGGCCTTGACGAATTTGAGATCCAAACTTAGCATACCGTATTATTTCTACCGTGGTTCATACCTGATCCATAAATACCTAGATGATAATATAGAAGCGGAGATAATCTATGTGTAATATTCTACTGGGATTTTATTCTGTTACTTACCAGTTATTGGGCATGTCCTTCATGATTTCCAAATTCTATGATTTAAATTCAAAGCACATACAAGATATTTTTTTGATATAAACTTAGTTGAAATAATATGTTCACATAAATAACATTTAAACCCTTAACCGGAGTCTGAATCCTCCAATTAGAACTTTACCCTCAAAATCAAATCACTAAGAATGAAAGTAACCGTTATTAAGTAGGCAATTAGGGTAATTTTGTGTTCGTTCCCCTCGGCATTGATTTGAACGCCGTACTCTAGCGTTTAATTAATATTTTTTATCATTCAAAGAAACGAAATTTTCCGCACGATTATAGTTGTAGAAGCTACACCGAAGTTAATTGTTTCCGTTCCTACTATAATTTAAACAGATTATCAAAACACGCACCTATATCCAACTCCAAGACGTCGGATATAAACGTGCGTTCTTAGATCTTCCACCTACCCTCTGGCGAATTTAAATCAGATACACGAACCCCTATAATTAGAATGATGATTAAGCAAGATTACCACAAAAGAGTTATTGCTGACGTAGGACGCAGAAAGCGCGGTATTAAGGTTGGAGGGTTGTAGAAACGTCCGGAACATGAATACATACTCACCGTCACATTTACGCAAACCTTTGCAGTGTTACTCCTAAATAGTCTTTGCAAAAATCAGAGCAAATATAGCAAATTATAGAGGTGGAGCAGCCATTTTCAACAAACACATAATTCTGCCTACGGGGTTACACGTGATAACAACACTCGATCTAAAAAGAAGCACTGAGGACTTTGATACAAGTGAGAAGTTGATAAGTACACTGTTATCAATTTATTTAGTTATACTGATAAACAATTTTTTACAAGAAATGTATCTTCTTTTATTTTTGAATCTATTTGCATGTGGGAACACTAACCAGCCAGGGAAATATTCATTTTGCTCAAGTTTACGAAATCTAGCCTTTATATTATATCATAAAATCAGAAATGTGTAATCTTAGTTAAATAACATTAAATGACAGGTGGACTTGTCGGTAAAACTTTGAAGGTTGTCATATGTTTTAGTAAAGTATATGCAGTTCAAACTTCTTTTTTTTTTGGTTTATCCTAGGTTATTTCAACGTCTACTGTGAGCTTTCACTTTGTCTGTCGTATGTAGCCTACCTCTGGAGTGTCTGTGGTGTAACAGTCCAACAGTAGTCTACTAAGATGAAATGACCCCAGTTTCCTTGATAACTTTTCTTCATTCGTGGGATAGCGTTCGGGATACTAATCATTTACAGCTCGTACAGTTGCCCGGAAAGAATTCCAGATCAGAATGAAGAAAATTGATTTCCAGAGACAAGTTTCCTGTAGCTTGAAAGATAAATATCGACAACTTTTCTATAGCTTCGATCCTTATTTCCTAAAACATAACTATACTTCGTCCTTGATGCTGGCCATGCCGCTTTCTCGTCTTCTTGTAATATTTTATTGAACTCACACACGTAAAAAATAATTGCGTACTGCGGCTTGTAATAGTAGAATGATATGAAAAAAAAAACACATACCATCTTAGTGAGTGAAACTCTCTAGATACATATTTGGCCATCCTAAGTGTTAATCCACTGGTGCTCTGGTAAAGAGCATATCTTTCATGGTTTAACCTTAACCAGAGATACTAAGAAGTCGAACACATTTTTTTCCTTTTTTTTTCCTTTCCATTGACGATAGCAACTTATTTGCCGAAATATGTACCTGGAGTCTTTCACGCATTGAGGTGCTAAGGGAACGTTTGATTTTGTTCCCTGACCAATAAACACACCTTCTTTCACCTTTGCTTCGTCTAGTTACTCTGAGATATTTAAAGGCCTCACCATCTTTGTTCACGGCCTTAACAAAATGTTTCATTAAGCTTAGCTTAAGTTTACTTTTAGGCTTAAGCTTAGCTTAATGTGAAGCGGTGGAAGTAGGGTGCTTAGTAAATCAAGCGAAGAGTTATTCTGAACGGCTTACGGTTGTACAGTATTTATTTGTGTAATGCAAACCCGTGTACCCTACTATCTCATTCAAAATAAAACAGCAGAACTTCGTATATTCTACCTGCATGCCTAGCAAATGAGCAATAACCTTGAGATCACCACAAATCTGCCACTGGAATAAAACTGTTTAATGGTTTTGAGAAACATTTTCGGGTAAGATTCTTTCAGGTGCACTCCATGCCTAGTAGAAATTGGTGAGAGCTCGTTTCCATTGCGCAGTAAAGCATCTTTTAAGCTGAGCTTCGAAGAGTCCATAAAAGTACATTCTTGAGCCTTGTGATCTATATTGAGAGTCTCCATTAGCCCGTTTACGTTGATGTAAATATTTCTATCTATTCATGTAGATAGGTATTTTTACATCACCTCATTAGTCCCGGAACCCACAAGATTCCACGGCGGAAATCTTGATGACAAAACTTCTGCTCTACCCTTAAAAAGATTCTGTTATTAGATAGCTCTGTTAATCCTGAGTTAATTTATATGGCTGAGTGGAGGATTACTCGATAGTAAAATCGAAGTCTCATGAAGGACTTGGCTGACCTGTGGCGACTTTTGCCTCATTATCATCATTAGACTCAAGATAATACTACTTTAGTGGTAAGGCACATGAAGACCTTCTACACGTGGTATTGCACGTTGATATTGGTTGGTGTGCTAGGGTAGCTCACTGCTGATTCTTACTTCTTTGAAGTTCCTTGATGAAGAGGTGGTACCAAACATAAGTAACAATCTATGATCATTAGGCTTCATCAATAGCACCAGCACAGCGACAGGCATAAAATTTTCTTCGCCATTTATCTAATTTCTTACGTATTATCTTGGTCACTGATCTCACACCCAAAATAATGAAAGCAAGTCTTTCGTATTAAGGAAGTAATAGAGGGTTTCTGTGCTGCTGGTTCTGTGCGTTACTTCCCCACACGCATAACAAAGGTTATCCTCGCTGTTTACGCAAAAGCGAGGCATATTTGTGAACCAATAGGATTTCGTAGTCAGTTGATCATAAGTTATTTGGACATTAATCATTGGGTTCACAACAGAACATCGATGTCAATATTGTGAGTTACAAGATGAAAGTGAGTATATTAGAGATTTTTTTAAGAGCAGGCTTGTGCTACAGTAGATTAATTAATTTTACATTGCCTACATCACTCCTGAGCCTGGCATTACTATTGTACACAAAAACTTAATAGTCTTGTCAGCTACATTTAAAGTCAATATATTTCATGTCCACAAGGAATATGTGCTCTACGCGAATAATTTCAGTCTCTAAGTTCTGTCGATGATTCCTGCATACTACAAACATACAATAACTAACATTGATCTATCTTGCTTCTTAATTCCGTACTGAAGCTATACCAGTGAACGTGTGAAGTCGATATCCTAGGAGGGTTTGTAATAGTTTCTTAGTTTGTATAATAGTTTTCTAAGAATTAGAATTAATTCTCATGAACACAACCAATTCAACGTCTTTTAATTACACCAACTTAATATTGATATTGGTCTATAGTATGTTACCACTTAAGCAAAATTTTTCCTTGAGAATAGATGCAAGCCCATATTTAAAGAAATATTATCCATTCAGCTGCTGCGTATTTTAGACTTCTATAGGAAGGCAACAGGATTGAAATGTTTTTATAATATTCCAGACGATAATATCGGTTCAAAGTAATATTTGAAAACCATATATTTTTCTTTTAGCTACGTCATTTTGAAAATTGAAAATTAACATCAATATGTGTGGCATTCCATGCAGCAGATTTATTCATGCAATTAAATAGCAATAAATTTTTTCTTCGTATTGTTCGCTATAATACAACACTTTCCAGATTTTTCTCTGAATACTATTGGCTTTTCTTCAAGCTAATTTTTGGTTGCTTTAACTTGCTACAATGTCCAAGTATGTATAGACTCTTCCTTACTAATGATATTATGTATATTACAAGTTTTCAAATGTTACTCTACAATTATTTGCATCTTTTCTTATTGATAGAGTTCATGTTGTATATAATGATACAGTTTCTGACTAGACTACTACTAAGAACACGAAGCATGGGGTGCCACAAGGGTCTGTTCTTGGTCCGTGCTTATTTTTGATTTATATTAATGATATTGAGCATTGTGATCCCAACTCGAGCCTTATAGTGTTTGCTGACGATACTACAGCCATCGGTGCTAGCACCAGCAACACGAATCATGCTAGCACTAGTTGGTGTTTAGCTAACAAATTATATATTAATACAAAACAAATTATATATTATTGTGGTCGGTCGGCTGTGATGTTGCCGCTTGGGTGGGGTTTCTGGGTGTTCTGCTGGACCACGGACAGACATGGGGTTCTCATGTTGATTACATATGTACGAAACTTATGAAAAAGCTTTTTCTGATAAAGTCTCTGTGTTTCAAGCTATCTCTAAGATATTTAAGGATGGTCTACTATGCGCAGTTCCATTCAACTATGATTTGCGCAATATTGGTTTGGGGACATTCGGTTCATTTAATGGATGTCTTTGCGATCCAGCGTAGGTGTATTAGGTTAATTGCTGGCCTGGGATATAGAGATGTCTGCAAAGCAGTCATTAAATCCTTGCAAGCACTAACAATACCTTGCGCATATATTTTGGAATGTGTCCTCTTTATTAAAGAAGATATTAGTAACTACAACACTAGTAGTGACTTTCACACCTATCCGCCGAGACCCAATAATAACATAAGATTCGATTATTTAAGACTAACCGGACGCAGAAATAGTACACATTATTATGGGGCAAAATGCTTCGACGCCTTACCAAAAATTGTAAAAAATGTATCTTCCTCAACTTATTCAAAAAAGATAGTGAAAATTTATTTAATTAAAAAATGCTTTTACTCTGTCCCAGAATTTTTTAGTAATAATTTTGACGATTCTATTACTGAATGGTAAGTGTATTTATTAATAATGTAGTTTAATTAATTATCTAATATTAGTTTATTTATTCCTTGCGTTCTTTTTGGCGTTGGTAAACACTTTCTTGTGTATCAGCCTAAACAAATATCTAAATAAATATTGTGGTTTTTTTATGAGGGTGTTAACAATTTACTGTAAAGTTTTCTCTAAAATAATGTATTGTCCAACAGCGTTTTCCAATTACAGGGCAATCTTAATATTTTTACATACCTACAAATTAACGTGCGGTAGAAACCTCTTGAAAAAGTTCATAAAAGATCAGAACTATATATTTACGTGTTTCACATCGTAAAGCAACATCGTCTGAGCTGACAATTAGCGATAATTACGGTACAAATATGCATTCGATTAATGTTTCTTAAACCGAATAACTTATAATGTAATAGTTGGAGCTTAAGTAACTTTCTAAATATAGCGGTCTCATCCGCGATGACAACACTATCGCCATGCGCTCAAAGGAAGTTTGTTACATCAAGAAGTTTACCCTTATAGTAGACGGGGCTCTGCAAAGGGGAGAAGTTGTTTGCAAATACACGTTCACTAAAGCCTTAGTATTTGTTTTGTTCTTGTATACAAATACGGAGGAGCGTATTGTTCCTAGCGATATTCCTCTGCGTTAAATTTAAACTTTTAGTTAAACATTAATCTTGTTACTTGATTAACCGCAAATATTAAAGCGTTCCCTAATTTACAAGACGACGCCCGTTGAACTTTCGCGGAAGACTCGAACTGTTGGAAAAGTAATTTTTGCGGTATGGACGTTATCATTAAATAGGTTTCATTGGTTTCCATTTCCAATATCCCACCGTTTCCGATTTAGGATAGATATAGACGTTAAACGGAAACTGACGTGCAATTCCAAAGCGCATATTATAAATTGTCTAGCGCGGAATTTTACATATACGCGATAAGTTTTAGTAGTCGACGTTTTATTGATCCACCCTGTTGGCGTGCGAGCTTGCGGAAATACGGGACCTAACGCGGTTGACACGCTGATCAAAGGACAATCTGCTGTTGACTGATTTATTCTCTGAGACATATCTAGGTCGAGATCTTTTATTAAACGTACCAGATAGCAATAGTTTTTTAAAAATTAAAAAAAAAGGCAGAAACGTTTTCTTTTTGGATACGCACAAGAAATGTTATCGAATTATCAATGTACATCGAGAAAAATAATTGGTTCAGTTGGACAAAAATTGGTTAGTTTCGATTGTATATATTCATCACTCCGTATTGTTAATTCACACACTTGAAAGATGTTAAGTTTGCATTTGGATTAAAGTTTGATGTTAGTTGATGCAACAACTTGCTGTAGTTTGTTCAACTATCGGCAATATTCTATTCAAACGATGAAGTGTATTTTTTTAATCATTAGTGATTTGACGCAATGTAAGGAAAGTGTTTGAAAAATGAATTAATTGTACCGGTGAAATGAAGGTAAACGATTGCTTTTAACGGAAGTGGAATGTATCTATTAATTACAAAAATGTCAAGAACTAGTTTATTGCCTACAAAACGATACATGGCATATCAATAACTTCTAAAAATTAAAATCTCATTGTCTTACATATTCAGAAAGGTTATATTGGGACTTACAGTCAAATAGATTCATACCAATTATGTTGGTACACTAGCGACACTTTCCAATTGTACGACCTAACGCTCAACGTAGAGCCTACATGCGTAGCATGGATAATAGGCAGCTTATTGCATTCATTGGCTGCCTCGCAATGTGTAAACACGAATGCGGTGTCTCTGTGTATTTTAAATGCATTAGGTGCATTTATAAATTGTTATTAAATTGTTTTGAAAGGTAATTTCATTACTTTTTGCGGTGAACTTTTTTTGTGGTTGAACTAGGATAAGATCT
>JARFOC010101705.1:0-12450 GCA_031763485.1 Osmoderma eremita | reverse complement strand
GCATCGAATTGAGGACAGTACCCTATATTCTGGTGCACGTCTTTCATGTTGGTTTTCAAATTGTAATTGCGAATCCAGGCATCGCCGTGTGACATTATTTCATCGCCTGTCATCATTTTAAAAGTCCAAAGCATTCGTATCCCTTTATACCCAAGCAGAGTTTGTTGACGGCCAAATAATTGCTGTATTGCTTCGTCAATTCCTTCAATACCACATCATATTCGCTCGGTCTTATAAGGCCTTCGTGAATCTTACGTTTCTCCTCCAGTACGTCGCTATCATTAGCCTCTTCGGCGAAGGCCAATCCTACGCGTCCTCTATTTCTGATTTTATACCATAGGCCGTGGAAAAATCTGTATTCGATCAGGAATAGGAAGGAAAATCCAAAAATAAAGACGCCAGCCATGTAGATGAGACTTTTTCCCATGCCATCGTGGATGTTGAAGTAGTTATAATTTAAATCTGCATACACCATAACGTACATATATATCTTATTTTTGCACACCAAATAAACTTACCGCAACAAGCTGGGCTAACCAAACATGGGGTGACGTTGAACATGGCGATTCGCTCGCACAAATTGATCGTACTATACTTGTTATTCATGGAGATGAATGCTGCGGCTACCGAATAGTGGGGTAATATAGAGAAAGCGTAATGAATGCCGTCTGCTACGTGGTTCAGGTTTAAACCGTCGATGTAAAGTACTTGGACAACAGTGAATAATAGACCACCTAAATCGGAATAGCGTCAAAAATTAAAGTTTTTAAAGGAAGATTTTACCTGTCAGAATTTTGATCATAGCTAATCTCGAGTAGCCAGTGGACGGTACGTCGAAAAGGAATGATGATAAATAGATCAATGGTAGCACAGCCAATATAAAAAGGATCAGGACAGCATATACTCGACCTTTTTAAAAGAACGATTGTAATATTGAGTGGTATCTTGGAAATTTTTTTTGGACGTTACTTACCCATTTCGGCAGCGGTACTAAAACCATCTTCCTGCCAACAAACAATAGCTATTATGATCAATAAACTAGTCAGTTGGAAAGTGACGAAATCCCAAACTGCCGCGGCGAACCAAAAAGTCGTAATCCTAACCCCAGAAACCAGTTGTAAATGCTTGGACTTGTTAACTCTCTCTTTGATGTAAAATAGCACGTAGAATGGCGTGGTGAAAGCTAGGGCTAGGGCCAAATTGAAAGCAATTTGATAACCGGCTCCCATCATGGTCATTTGCTCGAACTGAAAACGTGGTCGAAAATAAGGATTTCCAATGCGATTTTGATCAAAATACCCTCGTCTCCGAACTGAACGGTAAAGGGAAATTGACGAAACGAATTGCATGGTCTTTATCGACTTCCGTTTGTAAAATAGCGTTCATGGAATACTGCAAGGCAACCGGAGGTGAATGAAAAGGTTCGTTGTTGAACCAAGCGGTGATGGTATCGTCTTCGAACGTCGCACCCATTATATACCTCGTACGAATCGTAGGTGCATTCTCCGTAGTCTAAAAAAAAATATTTTCGAACGCGATTCCTAAGAGATCACATTCTATTATCTACCAAATTTATCATTGCCTCCGTCACATCAACGACACTTAACTTCTGTCTACCTTCCCCTTCTAGGATCTCCAAATATCGCTCGTGGTAGGGATTTTGGGGGGATGCAGAGCTAACTACTGTTACGGGATCGTTAAATGGATCCAAGGAGATGCTCAAACTCGGCAAGTCCTGTCCTAGATTCGTCAGGTTCACACTGATCAGGGTGATTGTTAAGATTGCCACTGGTATCAAATTTTGAAATAGGAATATGTACCAAGTCCTGTATGTTGTGCACATCTTCTTTAGTATCATCGCCATGAACTGATTCTTCCATAACGGGAAACCGGACAGAGTTTCACCGTCAGAACTAATTACTAGAATTAGTTGATTAGATTAGATGCCACAGAAGACACATCGTGGTTATCGTGAAGCTTACGCCTATCTCGAGAACCGGGATTGATTCCATTGGTATCAGACCCGTTGCTAATGGCCTGTTGGGCATCGTTTTGTCCATGATCAGCTCCCACCTTAGAAGATGAAACGCCAAATTCCTTACAAACATAATTATCTTAGAATCCAAATATACACACTTCATGAATACTTCTTCCATGGTAGTCAGGGATATACCATAGGAATTGACCCCCAGCTTGGAGCTGATTTGTTCTAAATCCCGTAGCATCGGCTCGAAGATTGCGGATTGATTTTCCGGCAAGATATATGTCAATTCGCTTCCGATATTTGTCTCCACCTACAAAGGATTTATCAAAATACATTATGAAATACTAATTCCAGGGAATGAACTTTGATATTTGGTATATGCTTTCGCAGCAGTCCCGTTACACTATCGATGTCACAATCCCTCGATTTGTCCATGATTAAATGGTATCCAGCACCGTATTTCTTCTTCAGAAAGAAACTGGTACCGCAACATTGTAGCTGGCCTCCTGCCATGATCGCTATTCTGTCTCCTAAGAGATCAGCTTCGTCCATAAAATGGGTCGATAGCAATATTGTCCTATCTGCAAAACATCGCTCTTATTACAAGGAAAAACTTTGATCAATTTTTTACCTTGTTTATGTATCTTTATCATATCCCAAAGCGCTCTCCTAGCAGCTGGATCCATTCCAGCTGTTGGCTCGTCCAGCATGCACACCTTAGAATCTCCGCATAGAGCTACAGCAACGCTCAATTTGCGTTTCATACCGCCAGATAGGGTTTTTGATCTTGAAGTTTTCTGAAAACCGTAAAAATTCATCCTGGATTAGTACGTAACGAATTAGCAAAATTTTTACCTTTGGTACTAACTCCAAAAGCTGGACGTAACGATCGACTTCTTTCTGTGCCTTTTTCTTATCCATTCCCTTCAATCTGCTATAAAAATATAGATGTTCCGCCACTGTTAGGTCGTCGAAAAGTATATTATGCTGAGGGCACAATCCCAAGCTTTCCCTAGCTCGTCCCATATCTCTCCTTATATCATATCCGTTCACAACAGCAGTTCCAGATGTTGGTGTAGTCATACCGGTTAACATGGACATCGTAGTAGTTTTACCAGCACCGTTATGGCCTAGAAGTACAGTGATTTGCCCTTCAAACATATTGAAGAATAGATCTTGGACGGCCACTTTTTCCTTGGGAAAAACCTTTGTCAGTTTATTAACCTGGACACCGATCCTCAAATTGACCGGTTCGTTTTCGTAGAATTCGGACGTCAAGTCGCCTAGATTTGTCGCTTCTATTAAAATAAATTGGTCATTTAGTCTGGTCATAGTTGCAATGATCAAATTTCATTTATACCAATGTAATTCTGATTTCCGAACCAATACGATTTAGTAACGGGATAGTACCAAACTAAAGGCACACCATATTCCCCTGGGAATACAGATTCGACGTACAATGCTATGAGGAGATAGAGCAGGGCGTCCACTAGTAGCATAATGATGACGTGGCCTAAGGTGAAGTCGTCATCTGGACTGAACGGTGTGAAAACATCCGACCATCCAAGTCCTTTAAGGAGAATCAATTAAGATACCTCTTCGATCTCTAGGAGATTTCGATTTACCTTTTCCAGTACCCTCCCACATAAGGATTAGTTGAAAACCGTACGCCATAGCTGAGTTTATGGCTAAGGAAATCAACATCTTCTGCGCCAAAGATGTCGTGTTGTATTGGTTTTGAACCAGGACGTAAATGATATATGTTAGAAACCAAACGACGCCTGCTACTGTTGTAGCAGTGTTAGCTAGGAAAATGATTGCATCCATGAGATGGTGAAAATAGCCCGAAAGGATGATATTTACCTTTACTGAAAAAGACACTGACTGCAAAACAGAAGGTGATGGTGGCGCAAGTGTAGCAAATCAAAAAGAAAAACAATAAGAAAGGATCCGTATAAGTAAACACTGTAAAATCAGTGCTGGGATACCACGGGACTTTCAACAGTATCACCGTCAAGATCACAGTTATCAAAATCAAAACGAACGCCTTGCAAAACCACGCCGTCCAATGCAACCAATTCGAAAGGCCCATGATCTTCATTGCTTCCTAAAATTAACAAATCAATTAAGACGAGTTCGTCTCCGATCTTCTCTTGTCGTACCTTCAATTGCCTTTCCTTCTCGATTGTGATCACCTTTACGGTATTGATGCAAATGCTCGCGAAGCTCAATACAAACACCAGAACCACCAAGGAGCGCATAGCGTCTAGCAAGGGATCGCTATTCCATTCCGGGTAAGGAAATCTCTGCATCTGGACTTCTGGTATATCCAAGGAATCGTTTTGGGCTTGGTGTTTGATTATTTCGGTGGAGATGCGGTGTTGCAATGTCAAGAAACCTTCGCTAAAGTAATCTGCAGGGAATCGTAAAAAGAAATATTGAATTGGTGCGGAGAAAACAGTCCAAATAGATTTTGCGGGCAATTCACAAATTAGGTGTGTTTTGGAACCTACTTGGGGCAGCTCCCTCATTCTCCTCTGGTTCCCTAGGGCCTGCTGTTTGGAATAAGGCGAAAACCAGATTGGTCGACCAATCTTCCTCCAGGAATGAAGTAGTATTTCGTAGTTCTGCCGGAAACCTACATAGATATGATCGAAATTAACAGGTTCGCGAATTTATTCAACACACCTCAAAACGACTTCCACATCTTTACCCAAATCGAAACCACGACCTATCAGAGAATCGTCAAATTGCACCCCAGCTAATATTAACTCCATATTATTCCACAATGCCCCTTCAAGTTCTGTGCTATTTTCGTAGCACGGGATTGTATTTGGATAAGCCACTTTCTCCATGATTGTTTTGACGGCATCGTTGTTACAAGGCGAGTATGCCAGGCTACGAAAGTAAAAGCAGTACGATATAACGCAGAACATGTTTTACTTCAATAAAAAAAAATACCTATTGCTCAGCGGTGATTCACTGTTCAAAGAGAAAGGTATAAAATATTTATTTGGAGTAACACCAGAAGCACAGAAAATATTACAGGCAATAAGATCTCGAACGCCGTTTGCAACGGAAATCGAATCTGCAGAATCCAATTCTTCCAGGTGAGTAACACGAATTTATCCCAATTCTTTCCCATGACCCTCCTGGAATAAGAACATATTTATATCTCACGGGCATAGCACGAGCTGAAATAATGATTTGTTACTACAACGCTCATGATGAGTTGTACTTAGATAATATTAGATTATCCTGATTAAATATATCGTTATATGGGCTTCAATAAGTGTCGCCGTGTAAACAACGAATAGAGTATTTCGCGGATGTTGAATGTTGAATTTGTTTAAAGCAATAGAGGTAAATTCGAATGATGCGCCAAAATAAAGAAAGATGATGGTATAAATTGAATTTTATGTATAAGAGTGAGAAAGAGATGTATGTCACTACATGGAATTGCCATGGCAACGATTAAATCAAACATTTTCTTCGTAAAACCGTTGTGTTATTTAGTGTTGAAAAATATATTTTAAAATCAATTATGAATATTTTGGGTATGATTCACAATGCATACAGGTAAAAAACAGTTCTAGGAATTCTAGAATCTGATATCTACAAACAAACCTTTTAAGTTTTCGAATATCTTGGAAATTCTCGAAGCAAATAACACTACCAAAACACCGATTCCAAATTCCACTCTTTTAACAAATTATTTCGCGAATGATTAACACATCATGATATCCAGCCGTATCTTCACCTACTAAATTGTAACTTTTTATCTAGACCATTATGCATATATACGAATGTTCATATGTATCTAATCGATTGATTGTAGCGTACATTATTACACGTCATTCAGATAATAATAAATTGCTTAAATAATCTGCAAAAACTAAAATAAATATAGGCAATATAAATTTCCTTGAATGGACAAAAATAAAAATCTGTTTTAAAGAGAAAACTGAAAGTACATTTGACAGCGTTTTAAACACAGTAACTACATATACGACGTTTTTTTTATCGGAGGGATGAGTTCATTTCAATCAAGTGACGTGGCTCAATTAGATTGATATTTTTGAGTAAATGACGTAAATCATATTATACATAACCTCATTTAATGTAATATGGGATCAATACGTAATTCCTTCGATTTTTTAAATAACATACACACCATATGCAGTGTTGTCATTTAGAATCAGTTTTTTAATTTGGTGATATTCATGATTACTTACGGTCATTAACATATACGCAAAAAAATAACAATAGCATTAGTCAGTAGGTTGTAACTTGTATCTTATATTCGTGTCAGAATAAATTTAGTATTATGAAACGTGTAGACAACTGATTGTAATCATATGAGTCACATATTTATCTGCTGAAATTCATCTATTTAAACATTCCATAATTTACCTAGTGCTTATTTTTAGTTTTAAAACTAAATTATCTTTCAAATTTATTTTTGTATTGTCATTTTTAACCAATAGCGTTTCAGTATTCTACTCAATGTTAGGATTTCTTAAACACCTATAGTCACAACTATGATTGGTTCCGGTTAATAAAAGTGATTCTGCTTATATTATTTAAAATTTTAGACGTAGAAAATCGTGTTGCCCCTGCAACAATTTACATAAATACTTCTAAATTATCGCTGTACTTGTGTCCGTTCACTTGTGATAAGTGTCATAGTAACGTCAAATTTTGAAAACATGTCCGCTCTCTTTGCGAAATCAATCAGTGTTAATTTAAAAATTCGCCGGTTTAAACTATCTGGCATTTTCTGTTTTTCAAGTAGCGCGAATAGCCACTTTCCATCGGCTGATTTAAAACGAATGAAATCACTCGTAAGTGCCAAGTTTGCGTCGGGTTTTACCGCGATTAAAGTAGTCAACGAAATAAACTCTACTAGACAATTAATATACGATTATTTCAAAATAAGGCTATTAAATTCTGCGTTCCTTATCCAAGGTAATTTTCAAAAATACTATATAAATGCGCACGCATCCAAATAGACCAATCGCTATGATTGGGTCAGTTTGTTTACAAAATTGATTTTACAAACAGAGGTTATCGTATCATAACAAGATGCCCGCAAAATTAATTAAGGATTGTTTCAAAGTGGGAATTGCGTTTTTCGGATTGTGGACACTATGCTTTGATGGCATATTTATGATTCTTCCTTTAGGCATTATCGTAGTCCTTCTTTTTACGGCAAGTGTGCACTTACTGAGAGTTCCCAAACCAGATCAGGCGACTGTGGAGACGATAATCGGTAAAGATCCCGCATTAGAAGAGGGTAGTAATAACGACGATTTAGTGAAAACCATAGCCCATCGTGGTGCGGGTTTGGATGCCCCGGAGAATAGCTTAATTGCTTTTAAGATGGTATTTTGGAATAGAGATCAATCAGCTTGGTATGACAACTTTATCTTGTGTTATTATAGTGCAATGAAAAAGGGGTTAATTTTATCGAATTTGACATAACTTTAACTAAGGATAATGTCCCTGTCGTTTTCCATGATGACAGTTTAGAACGGATGGCTGACGTTTACGATAATATCCGAGATAAGACTTACGATGAGTTGAAACAGATCGACATTTCTGTTAAGCACCCATTTAGGTTCTACCACAAACGCTAATTGATCGTTATTCAATAAATAAATGTGATTATTTTAGCGATAGATACAAAGGAACAGTAATTCCGACTTTAGACGAGACGGTAACCCAATTATTGGAATCAAATCAAAATATGTTTATCGATATTAAAGATAACAACATGCAGGTAAGTAACACTAAGTTTTCTCATCATTTCCAAGCTACGAAAAAGAAATTACAGATGGTTAAGGTAATACTAGACCTTTATGCGAAATATCCGGCGTTACACCTCAGAGCGATTACAACTTCATTCTTTCCGCATATAATCTACCTCGTAAGTTAAATTTTACTTTACGTAAAAATTTTATTTTACAGATTTTATTTACAGATAAGACGTAAGGATCCGAAAATCGTTTGTTCGCTAGCGTGGAGACCCTTCGCTTTCACACATACTTCTTACACTTACGCGACCGGGAAAGGGCCTAGGAGATCCGACGTATTCTACAAACAGTTATTCAACATCGTGTGCGATGGTTTGCATGAATTTCTCTTGCCGACAGTCACCTACTATTTAATGGGAATATCATTCATATTGCTGCATAAAGATGCCATTTCTGGGTGAGTTTTTTTAAATTTCCAACAATTTTGTAAATTCCCTACAATATTTACCTGAAGTTATCATTATTTTGCAATCGAACGTAACACATCACTCTCTTAACAGCACAATTGCATCAAAAGAAAAATGAAAATAATCATATATTAATGTAAACATACACTATTTTCTACTTCTTTTTAACTACTCATCAAAAATCGATATTTCCGATGTCAAGGACAAAGTACTTTTCCTTTTATGTACATCCCACGGTAATTATTACGACTGTGTAATTCATACTCATTCAAAATTGTTTCAATAGGAATTGAGTCACGCGTATTATTGCAGAACACAAAATGTGGTTATGTAAACTGAAAACTCGCATGTACATATATTAAATTACCGAGTTCATCATTTTGAAAATACTACAAAATAACTTGTAACGCATTGTAAATTACGTAAATACTAACAAAAATTATATACATATTTTATACAGGATGTCACATAAGATGTACACCGTACATAGGAACATTCAAACTTGCCGGTATTATTTTCAGTAACTTCAACATTAAAGCATCAAATAACCTACAATTTTGTATTACATTAATAGGTGTTTTAAAATCTTTATGTTGGTTACTACAAATAATTGCGGGAAATTTGAATTTTGCTGTGTGGGACCCGGTTCAAAGTTAAATGTTCACCCTGACTACGTTATTGTTGGAGCTATGAAGTTGGTTAAATTAGGAAATGCGTAGAGTTTCTTGTTCTAATTTACATGGTGAAAACAGAAAAGCATATATAGAGGGTCGGATTGACAGAAAGTGCGTAAAAAAATTATAATTGTTTCAGTATTACATATTCATATGAATTTATATCTTTGGATATGGAATAAATAATTTCAATGATTTCAGCATAATAGTTATAGTTCTTGCAATTAAACAATCGACTTTTGACATTTCGTCGTTTCATAGCACGGTTGTCACGCATTGCAAAGTATATCATTCGATTTGATAGGTATATAGATAGGTTATGGTTAAAAAAAATTCGAAAATTATCACCACTAAAGAGAACGTTAAAATGACAAATGTCAAGTAAGTGCGTTGACAATTCACCTCATCTACGCAACTGGCAACGCTGTAATTGGAAAAGTTCTACGCGGATATCTATACATTTGCTGAATGTGAAGTTATGTTTGGTTATGTTGATATGATTTTAACATTATCGCTGTCAAAAGTCGTTGTGTTTCATTACGAGAACTCTATATTCATTGTTAATTAAATTTATAAATAAAATAAAATAAAAGAATGAGTAAGAATATGCACGTATACAAAAAAATGTTACAAATTATGAATTATTTTGATATGTGTCGTAATTAATAAAATTGTGAACATTTAAGTTTGGGCACGGTGTATACGAAACGGCCAACAATTTCCGTAACCCACTTCACCCCTAGTTTGGTAATTTTTCTGTTTTAAAATTTGGTTTTCTTAGTTTTCAATAGGTGTTGGCAATGTCAGTTTACTTGTCATCCATCCAAGCAATGCTACCAACTGATGTTGACGTGGTTATGAAGAAGCGTTGCTCTTTCTCTCTATACTAACACATTTCTACCTTTAATATACCCTTTTATATCTCCCCGAATTATCCCGAATGTTTTAACCGGCTCTATTGTCTCCCATTGCAGTAAAACGGTGACGGATTGGCGGGAAAAAGGTGTCAGGGTGATAGCGTGGACTGTTAACCATCCCGTCGAAAAACAGCATTTCGCTCGCGTCCTTAAAGTGACCTACATGACGGACACTTTAACAGGCGAACAGACTGCGCACAATAATTCCGGAACTTCCGGCAGTTAACAACGCGATCTGGTTGCGGGTAATCCACCTCTAATAATCAATTAATTATTCCTATGCTTTATTAATTGTAGCAAAATATTAGGCCTATATTTTAAGGTTAATTAAAGTACGCACAACGATTACATGTATGTTCACTGGGGGACCGTCAAAGTGACATGGTCATTTTGACAATCTTTCGGTGCACATTTAAATAAATACATATGTCAACTTTATTTTGTAGGGGATTATTTTTTTATCGTTTGATATAAGACGTATTTACTTAATTTTTGATATCTTGCCATTTTCAGTCTTTCTAATTTTATTTGCACGAAAATACTTGTCACACCCAATAATAACTAACAACTAAAATGTTACCAGCACCACATTTTTTTATACAATGAATCTACAAAATAATAACCTACGTGACCGCTTTTAGGTATGCAACTCAGTTAGCAGCATGGTAATACTCAAAAATAAAATTTCTGTATAGATTTTCAGGTGTATATATTGACAGATAACATTTGATAGGTTAGGTGTTGGGTTATAAATAATTATATACAGGCAATAAATAGGGAAATAATTATATTGTGAAAATTATAACAAATTTAATTAAGGAAAATTCCTACGGCTTCCTTAATTAAATTTGTTATAAAATAAGGACAGAAATAATCAACGAAATATAACACTCAGCGTACGAAAGTCAACTGTCAAATATCGGGAATTTAGTGTACTAGACGGAAATATTAGGAATATTTAATTCGCTGCCAACTTAAAATTTACGTCATGTTATATTAGGGGTCACGTGGGTTTCGTTACTTTCTAGATTCATTGTACGTATGGGTCATATATTAAGTTTCTATAAATTACGTACAACAATTTCATGTACACCGAGGGACAGTCAAAATTACATAGTCAATTTCGCCATCCCTCAGTGTACGTTTAAATAAACGCATAAATCAAAAATATTTTATTTGGGATTATCCTTTTTTCGTTTGATATAAGATGTTTTTTCTTAAATTTTTGATTTTTTGCCATTTTCAATCATTCCGACTTTGTAATTTTACTTTTGTAACATCCAATAATAACTAACACCAAAAATGTTACCGTTTGCACATTTTTCTATAATATTTAACTCGTCCAACAAGTTTTTTTATGTGAAAGCATTTCTAGAAAATCGCATTCCAAATGTTATTTACATAAAATACTTGAATTAATCGTATTTGCAATTGCAAATACGATTAATTCATTTTCGTTAGCGATTTACACTTTTGTAACATAAAAAGCAACGTGTTATAGTAATAAGAAATAAATAAACTTATTCCCCATACATAAATTTTACTCATTTTACGTAAGTCTATAGGATATCTTTACTGATTTGACCTCATTAGCTGCACGCAGGCGAATATATCGCATACCTTCAGTTTTTCCAATTCTTTTCATCGGTTCCAGTACATACTTTTGAAAGTTAGTTGCGTTAATTAGTCGCAAGGCTAAAACACTCGAAAAATTCACATCGTTTGCGTATGTGTATTAAAACAAGGCGTGTCATGTGTTTTCTTTATTTTTTTTTTGTAAATTTAATAGCCAACTCTTGTATAAAATTGACAAGTTAAGCATGTATGGTATAATTGAAGGGTGTAAATGAAGAGCCAGTCAGAAAAACTTGGGAGAATATCAAACATGGGGTTCTCACTAGGTGGCGCTGTAGTCGGTTATATATCTATTTAAATATAGATTCTGTGCTATTGAGAAATAGTTCGTTGAAGAATGTATGAATTTTACTGTTATAGGTTTGCGTTATATATTGAAATATATAATTTACAACGAATTCCACGTATGCATTTATTATAATTAATTAGGATAGTTATAATTTTATATTATAAACAGCAATTCTTCTTACACAAAGGGGTCTTTTGCAACACTTTCGATTCCATGTAAAACACAAGTTATAATTTGCGTCTGAATGATCCTACGCCAATTATATTGGTACTATAGATTTTATTTTCTACAGTTGACAGCATAGTATAAAATTTTAGCTTGACAATATGAACCGTAACAAACATTAAGCATATATGTATATGTACACTTGTTGTATGGACACGTAAGAAGTGCTATATTAAATGAAAACGTAATTGACCAGTAGGAAATACGGTGGGAAGTTGTTGTCCATCGGAGATAAAATAGAATATTTAAATAGGATACTTTAGATGTCCCTGGATCATATCTCGCAACATATTTTATGCTAAACCAAGTGTAATACGCACTTTCTATATTTGCCAACCAATTTAGTTTAATGCAGAACTGCGTGTCAATATGCACTTGTGAGTACTGTCAAGTGAGTGAGTCAACAGTATCGAACCATGTACACTTGTGGCCACATAAAAGTTTCCGACCTAAAATCGAGAACTTCGATATTTTCAACGTTAACAGTGTAGAAGGGTACCAGA
>JARFOC010101694.1:0-12453 GCA_031763485.1 Osmoderma eremita | reverse complement strand
GGATGGCAACTTAGTTGCCGAAATACGTATCCAGGAGTTCTTTACTCATCGAGGTGGTAAGGGTATTTTTTATTTTTCACTATTTTAAGCCACCGTATCCTATTTTGTATTTTATATCAAATATGAGTTTGTCTGATTTTCGTTCTAGAGTTTCTATTAGATATACCTGGACACCAGTTATAGTCCCATAGTTTAAACAAACCGTATGCAGCTGCACCCCCCTGGTGTAGTTAGGGTAATCGACTACATGATGATGAAATAACAGAGATTATTTCCAACAAGATGGAGGTACTGCATAAATTATTTGCAATGGTTTATGGAAATGATATTATAAGCCAAGGCATGTGGCCACTGAGAACTCCAGACCTGACGTCACCACTTTATTTCCTTTTCTGACATGTGAAGAATAATGTTTACAAAAACCGCTTGCACAACTTGAAAAAACTTAACAAACAATTAGGCACGAAATTCATAACATACCGCGGGAACATGTGTTTGACAACCTTAAACTACGAGTTAAGAAAACAATGGTAAACATTATTGCTATAAAAGCGTCGTTTTCACCGAATAAAACATTTATTACTTGTCCTTACAGCAAGTCTACATAAACATAACCTTAGTTTTTGTTATTATTTATATTGTCAAGCTAAAAGTGTATACTACGCTACTGGATGCCACCAACTGTTGAAAAAGTAAATCCATAATACCAACATAATTGGCGTACGGTAATTTACAGATATTGTTAGCAATAAGAGTTTAAATTATATGTATATAATGTAGTATATATCTGTAAATATGAGTTTATATCTAATCAAACCGTTTTATTTAATTTCTTTAACGTTTAGCATTAGCAAATTATTAATTCCTCTACTGCGCGTTTCATTTAAATTCATTTTTTACCGTACAATCGATATAGGGGAGACCGTCCAACAGTAAGACATGCCCAACAGTGAGGCGATTTAACTTTTAGCTACTTCTAGTGTTTTAAATTTGGCGGGACGGAAACGTATAGATGTCTTTTATTCGCGATTAACTTCATGGCTATTCATTTAACAGTTGTGGCAGTGTTTCTTGTGATTTAAATTTTAATGTAATTTTGCTTGGTGAAAACTGAATTAGTCTAGTGGGTTGAAAGTTTTGTGGTATGTATATTATTTTAATATTGTTTCCGTGGCTTCTATCCATTGTTAGAAGGAGTTTAGGTATGGTTTTCTTGAATAAGCGGCAGTGGCTTTATTTCAGGTAATGCTGAAAATTCACTTTTTATTAACTAGGTGCATGTGGCCTACAGTGGGACAAATTAAGATGCCCTATAATGAGACACGTCTCTCTGTTAGACATGTTTGGTTAAAATTGTGTATTCTGCTCATTTCTAAAATAATCGTTGTAGAATTTTTCTATTGCAAATTAAACGAAAGAAAAAAATTGCAGGTAGCCTGTATTTTGCTATTAATGTTTTCTTTTAATTTTATTTCTATTTATGTAATTAGTAACTATGGTCTATTTTCTTCAATTTAGAGTGAGTCAAGCGCCAAAGTGAAAGTATAAGGTTAATGCTAGCAACATATGCCATTAAAAACACACAATTATTAATAACAGGAAAACGAAAAGAAATAGGTATAGGGAAACCTAATCGCTGCAGAATTTGATTTTGTTATGTTTTTTTTTTGTTATGTTATGTAAAAATATACAGAGTGTTCTGTTTAAGAAAATTGCATTTTAAACACTTAAACATAATGAAATTCGACTCCATATCGCGGCCAGAACGTAAATTTTTCAGGGAATTTGAAAGTGATTTTGAAAACCTAAGAATTATACTTTCAAACGACAAGCAACTTGAATCTTGAAATTTAAGAGTGTCGTAAAAACAATTTTTTAAATGAAAGGCTACCGAAACGATTTTTTTATAATAAATTTGAAGATATCTCAAAATTGGTTACATTTAAGTATAGGGAAACCTTAGTATTTTGTCTTTAGAATAATATTTAGAATTAGAATTTCCTATAAAAATTATAGCATTTCATTAAAAATGGGAAAGTTAATGGCGACTTCCGGTCAACCGGAAATTATGCAAAAGTGAAAATAATTTACTTTGAAAGATCAGCAGTGTACTTATTTTCAGAATTTTGTGCATTTCCTTCCCTAAAACATTTTAGTAGACCACCCAACATGGGAGACCTGAATTGGTAATACACATACATATCTTGGATAAGCGAGGAAAGCGTTTAACTCTAACGGCGAAAAACGAAATTCTAGAGGACATTGAGAAGAGTAGCAGTGTAAGTGTTTTAGCGATAAAATATAACGTAGCAAAATCTACAATATATGCCTTGAAAAAGAGGAAGTCAGTAATTCGACAAGCAGTCAAAATCTCTGGGCGTGGGCTTGGAAACCGTAAAACCTTCAAATCGTCATGTTACTCTGAAATGGAACAAAAACTATGCAATGATTTTTGAAGCAGCGTGATAAGCTTGTGCCAGTATCGGGAGATATCATGAAGCAAGAGGCAAAGAGATTGTACTTCGAAGTTTATAAAAATGACAGTTTTACAGCTAGTGATGGGCGGTTGCAGCGATTCAAAAAAAGACGGTTAGGATTGTTAATTTCTGGAAGAGCAAAATTTACCACAGAAAGCCGTGCTCCTCGTAGACAATGCACCCATTCACCCAGATGAAAATGAACTGAAAACAGAGGATGGGGCTATTTTTACTATATTATTATATACTATACTATATTACTATACTATATTATATACTGTATTATATTACTATAGTAAAGGAAAATTCCAAAAATATCGTTGAAGCGATGAGAGCCGTTACCTTGAAAGATGTTTCTATACATTTAGCAGATACCTGGAATACTTTAAGTCAAAAAGTAATTGAAAGATATGAAATAATAGGATACGGTTGCTTAAACTAGTAAACATGAAAATAAAAATTCCCTTACCACCTTGATGAGTGAAGAACTCCAGATACGTATTTTGACAAATAAGTTGCCATCCTCAGCAGAATTTATAAAGGAAGGTGCTAGACAAATATCCTGAACGACAACCCAGAAGATGAGGAAGTATTCGCACTAAGCATATTAAAACAAAGGCTTTTACAACAAGAGTCGATGATGTCTTCTACGACAGAAGAGATCCAACAGCTGCTAGGAAATGTAAGTATTTGGTCTAGATGCCTACTTCTCTTAATTCACGCAAATTTTGTTATGCACGAATCCATTACACAAATGCAGATTTTGGACTGGAACGATGATATTCCATCTGTTGCCCATGTACAACTTGAGTCTGATGAACGTGAAGGTGATCAAATACCATTTGCAGCAAATCTAAAAGTACCTACTTCAATGGTTATCAAAAGTTTGGATAATGTCATCAAGTGGGCGGGTAGTATTAATGACATAAAATTATCTGAACTCACTGTCCTAAAAAGACTCAGACAAAAGGCTGCAGAAATTTAAATGAGGGAAAAAACTGAAGCAGCAAACAATTACGAACTTCTTTTTAAGACGGTGATCTAATGAAATGTACGCACATACATACAATGTACTTTTTGTGTAATAAATGTTTTCTAAATGGTTACATCTCCATTATGTGAATAATTCGATTCTGTGAACGGTTTTAATTAGTACACATACTCGCGAGTCTACTGTATAATGATTTTTATGTACGACCTTGATTCATTTAGCCTCACTCTGTAAGTATCCTAAGCGGATTGAAGAAAATATACAGGGTTCCGTTTAAAATAAGAAAGTTGTTTGTCACTTCCGATATAACCGGACGGGCCGGGCCGTATAATTTCATTACGAGTACTTCTCTATTTACTCTGATAGTACTAATCAGTTTGATAATGATAGAAATAGATCAAACTCATTATATGTATGTAAATCATACATATATTAACTCCTTTAAAGCGGAGTTGGACCCCGTACAAGTAAGTACTTTCTGTGCCAGGAATTAGTATCAGCATTAGCATGTGGTAGTTGTGAAAGATATTTGCAGTGGCAGTAAAAAAAACGTGACTTCACATTTCAACTTTGATACTCAAATAAGACAGTTGTAAAAAGTTATAGCTAATTAGCGTCAACGTAAAATTTTATTTTGTGTCCGTTTTACAAATAAGGAAAGTGAAAGGAGTATTTTATACTGCTCAAGTAAGTATCTAGGTGCAATACCTTCATAAAGTGTTGTCTAAATAATTACAAACTATTCATATTCTACGAAAATTCCTTAATTTTCAAACAGTAAAATCACAAAAAAATCCTTAAAATTATCATAAATTTGGTAATATATTTTAAAAAACCATAAAATCTTAGATCATTTTTAATTATAGCTTTAATTTATGTTTATACATATTCGATTGTTGGATTGTAAATAAAGCTGTCATTTCTTAAATTTTATCGAATGATATACAAAAAAGTAATACCGGCTAATTCACTAGAGTTGCGCACGTTTTGATAGGTAACGATCTATTAACACATTGGATTACACGAAAAGTCATTAGCAAGTTTGTTATTTTAAATGGAAATGTACCTATAGATTTTGACTCAAGTTTCAATTTGAAGGCCATTTTTATTTTAAAACAAAACACCTGAAGATAGGATGTTTAATGACATCTTTATTTTCTGTTTAAGAAGGTTGTTTGCTACAAAGTTATTCAACCTTGAACTATTTAAAAATACTTGATTGTACAGGTTGTTTACGGTCTTGTGATTTTATTTTCAAGGGGTGATTAAACATCTTAAATTAAGGTCATCAACGTAAAAATATCTTAGCAAAGTTGCATAATAAGGGAGATATTATGGTTAAAAAAATATTTTTTTAATTTTTAAGTGGTGATTTAGCATATTAATTTAAACAATTTTAAATGTTTTTCATGGAATCTACTTCACACTAGTTGTTCAAAGTTGTCGCCGTGTTGTTGAACGCAAAGTCTCGCCCCACGTATTCATGAATTGGCATAATTTACTAGGTCTTAGTCTTGCCGTCTAATTGTCGCCGTAGCTGCCCCAACGCGGTTAGGAAGATCATCTAAATCAATGATATATGTAGTTGGTATATACCATGGTCTTCATAACGCCCCATAAGTAGAAATCTCCTCTTATTTTCAAACACATTATCTAATTGTTGGCGAACTAAGCGCCTAAATGCGGCGGTGCGCCATCGTGAAGAAACCAGATTTTTCGACGTACATTCAAGGGAACTTCTTCCAATAGTTCCGTCAAATGATTTTGCAAAAACAAGAGATAATCATATCCATTCATTCGATTTGGGGTTGGCGTTTATCGAACATCTATGCTGGAAATGATTACGACGAACAGCATGTGGATTTTCCACAGCCCAAATATGAGTATTACGACAGTTATTTATGCCGTTACGTGTAAACGTTGCTTCATCAGTCGCCAATACAATGGAAGAAAAGTTTGGAATTTCTACATGTTTTTGTAGAAACTATCGGCAAAACTGTAAACGTAAAGGATGATCTTCAAGTTGTAAAACCTGTACTTTTTGTACATATGGAAAGGATAGAATTGATTCTCGCGCAGTCTTCTCCAAACAATTCGATTTGGTACATTTACTTGGCGAGATATTTTTCGAGTACTGCTAGAAGATCTTTTTCGACAAGATTTAAGACTTCTTCTTCGGTATCCAAAATTCGTTGGTGTCGGCCAGGACCGCCATCTCGACCTTGATGTGTTCGCAGTACACCAGTTTCTCGTGCACGGATTTCTAGAGGGGTGAATTTTTGTGGAATAGGTGTTGGCCTGTTAGGAAACCGCTCAGCGTACTATCGACTTTCAGCAGCAGAATTCTGGCGTACTTCACCATAAATTAACAACATGTCAACGTATTCGCTGTTGGTGCGATAGACTATTTTTACTTTCCTTATTAGGATTTATTCAAAAACATTTACGTCAAACCAGCAATGCAGTGACAACTAAAGAAACAGCTTGACAGATGGGAAAAGTTACAGACATCAGCCTACTTAGTAAAAAATTCACGAATAAGCTATCGTTTACATTTACTTTGCACAAGTTGTTGATCAATCGATTTAGCGTTAAAAACCTTTTTTATGGTGGTTAACCATCACTTAAGAATAAATAAATTAAAAACTACAATTTTTTTTACAATATCTCTCTTATATGCAACATATTTTTACGTTAATGACCTTATTTTAAAATGTTTAACCCCCCATGAAAATAAAATCCCAAAAATAGAGTCCCAAAAAATATGTAAGCGTATACTTATATTTGCATTTATTTTGGATATCCATATTTTAAATAATAAATACATACCGAGTGCTGCGTGTATAGAACTTAATCTGTCGGACAAGTAATGTATTTCTTGGATGTATCTATGTATGTATTGCATAAAGATGAAGCATACCTTACATTCGCCAGCATGCGCACACCAGAATATCGGGTGTGCTATTCTAACAAACCGAAACAACAAGCCCGTTTCCTTTACTTTTTACTGAGCTTATCCATCGTTGGCAAGAATTCACTCTGTATATGTAGAGTTAGCGTAATACAACTGTGGATCCTTTGTCGGTATAATTGTTTAATGCAGTGATGAACATTTTCAGAACTTTAACGAAATGTAAGTGGACTTTTTTTTTTAAATCACACTATATTTTTGTAATACTAGGTTATTTATTATTATGTATAAAGCCTTCTCAATTCATATGGAATATTGATCATGTCTCATATAGAATCTTGTGAATATTGTTACAGAGTATCATCACGGTATCGTCGCGACGTCTTGTGACAACTGCATAAAGCTTATCGTTGATTTAAATTCACATTAATTGAAATTGTAAAGGCGGTATTTTATTGGCTCCTTGAACATAGCAACTACTCGCGCACTCTGATTGGCTCCTTCTGGTTACAGGATAAGAATTATTCCTATTTTCACAAGTTTCTTTTGCGCCGTAGAATATTCCAGATATAGAATTTTCTGGACGAAATTAGATTATACACTGTGGAAATTAAGTAACGCATAAATTCAGTAATTCCGTTGTATTAATATTTTGGAAAAAATCTCGGTATAGCGATTTTAACTTCAGTAAATATTTTCAGCCTATTTTCAATTTATGTCATTTGTTTTTCATATTAAGACGTCATCGACTTTTTTTTGAAGTGACAACCTATATTTTTTATTATTGATTTATTTCCTTTTCAAAGGTATAAAATTTGCAATATATTATTTTTGAAAAAAAAAGTTCAAATATTAAAAATTCATTAAATTGGAAAATTTTATCTAGTTGCCGGTGTATAAAACAAAAAACATTAGTTACGGTAAATATCAATACAACAAGTGTCATTATTTTGCTTTTTCTAAACTACAAAAACTATATTGTCAATCAAAATGGTACAATTGTGCGAAAAATAGAGAAATGAATTGTTAACGATGATTGGTTATGGCGACAGAGCTAGAACACATCAAGAAGTGTGTCAACTTTTTAAAGAAAAAATACCGGGAGCAGCCCATAAATCAATCAACAATTAGTAGGATTGAAAAAAAAAGTTCGGGAACATGGCGTTGTAAAGGTCTTTCAAAACTGGACGTCCGGCGACATTAAATGAAGATGCACAACTTGATGTGCTACTAGGAATTCAAAATAATCCACATTCAACTAATAGAAGCATTGCTTTGGACCACAATATAAACCACACTTCAGTTCAAAAACTTTTGAAAGTTCAAAAATTCCACCCTATAAGCTGCAATTGCGTATTAAATCGTGAAACTCTGTGACCGCATTTCCACAGGCAAACTTCAGGGCATATATACATGTTATCGTTTCTATATTGTTGACTGTGCTGTGTTTGCAAGAAAAATGATTCCCAAAATGCCAAGAATGAAAGTTGCTGCTTGCTGAGTGTTAGCGGGTGTTAATTTTTTTTAAGGGAAACGTAGTCGGCCTCAGCCGGAACAAGTGGCCTCCATGACCCGCCCCCACATCATCGCCTTGGCACTATCTCGTAGAGATATCCCTCAAGGCAGATGGACTGTCTTGTAAACGTCCGTTCTGGCTTCCCTACCTTTCCCTTCTCCTGTCCTAGCAAGGATTAGGAGTGTCGCTGATTGGTTATTTTTCTGTGCTCAATTATTGGGTGCAGCTTGGCTGCGTCTCTCTATCGTCCTCATTATATCTCCAACCACATATTGTATTGTGTTCCAGTTTGATGCGGATTTTAACATTTCCTGCCTGGAGAAGGGTCTCCGATTGGCTCCCTACTTCGCAAACTGCATTAGTTCTTCTATTTCCCCACCTTGGGCACTCGAAGATCATGTGTTGTGTTGTGTCTTCAGCCGTCGTGTCCTTTTCGAAGCGTGCCGCGTATGCTCTAAATACTCCATGGCCCGTCAGTACCTGCGTGAGTAAATAATCGAGCTTCCGGAAACCACACTCCATGACCCGATCTGAGGTATAAGTTTCTTCGTCCACTGTGACCTGATTTCATTTCTTACCCACTCATTCTCTTGATATGTGTCGATGGATTTCGCGCTCGTCTTCTTTTCTTTCCGATCGTCTTCTATGGGCATAGTTCCAGTGATTATCTGCAATGCTACGCATGAGACGGTACGAATCGCATTACACCTACGATTAGCTTCCATCAAGTATCGCAGAAAATGTTGGGAATAATAGAGAACCCTAACCCTCGTTACCTAATAGCGTCGGGTTCGGGAAAACAAGCGGGAAAGAATTGAAGAATGGACTTCACCCAATACGAGTTGAAGCAAAGTGAAGATCCATCAAGGGTACCTCAGGGTCGCCGGTCCCCGTACTCAAAAAGTTTGATTATTGAGTAATAAAGACATACATATTAGTTGTGTGACTGTGCTGTGTTTGCGAGAAAAAGGGTTTTCAAAATACGAAGGCAAATTGTTGCTTATTGAGTTATAAAGTGAATGTTTGAGTATTAAATTATGTATAGCACGGACTCGAGTTTCTGCCTACCAGGCGTCATCAGCGTCTCTCCGAATGCTAAACCCACTTTCATCGCTGATGTGTCGCCGAACTTATTGCGAAACGTCCCAGCCGCTTGCATGCGCAACGACATACCCCATCTAGCGGACAGCGGCCAAGCAGCCGAGACAAATGCAATAGCGCCAGTAACGCAGTACACTTCATCTAGCTCGGACAGTGCATGGACTGTCAGTCCCGCCAGAAAAACTGCGTATGTTGTGATTCCAGGACGCCTTAACCATAACATAACACGAGAAACATAAAAAGTGCCAAAAACAATTAACCAAAAAAAAAAAGCCATTACAGGCGCATGGTTTACTGCTGCAATCGCCATACTAGCGAAAGCAATGAAAGGGGTACAAACATTAAAGACGGACTCGAGTTTCTGCTTACCAGGGGTCATCAGCGTCTCACCGAATGCTAAACCCACTTTCATAGCTGATGCGTCGCCGAACTTATTGCGAAACGTCTCAGCCATGAAAGCTTGACGTCTCTTATATATCTAAGTAAACTAAACATGACCAATAAACACAGTTCGGATTACTCCTCTCGCACAAAGTATTAATTAATTCGGGACGACACGTGTTTCTGTAATACGTGGATTCCCATTATCAAGTCGAATAACCGAATGAGCGCCAAAATTACTATAAGCTAAACACATGCACTACTTTTTTCCCTTTGCTCCCTCTACCTACCCCTAACATATGTACAATTTTTTCCCACACCTCCGAACGCAGGAATTCTTAGAAGGACCAACCCGAGTTTCCATCAGCACAGAAAACGACAGGGGCCCTTCTTCCCGATTCACAAGGTTTTTATTCTTTTTAATATAAATGGATTCGTAAGCATCTAGCTCGCGCGTCGAAGTTATCGATTTCATTAATTTTAAATTGTCTATATTTATATTATGTCCGGTTTTTACCATATATTCCGGAACGCCCGACATATCTGCCCTTCCATGTCGATAGTGCGAGATATGCTCTATATACCTACTTTCAATAGACCTCTTTGTCTGTCGAATGTAGACTTTCTCACAATGTAAAATTCCCAACTTTTGTTTCATTTCCCGTTTGTTTTTCCGAAAAGGTTATGAAGTGTGTTCGACGATTTATAACCGGTTTTCATATTTTCGTGTCTTTTACGACTCGGCTAATTCCTTTCGTTATTTTATGAAAAGGTAATATTAAAAATTTATTTTTGTCGCGAGGTTCTGGTTAATACTTTGTGCGGGAGGAGTAATCCGAAACAGTGTGTTTATTGTGCTGCCCCACAGTCTCTGCAATCTTTACTAAACATGAACAAAGAGAGATTTGAAATTTGGCAGATATATTTGTAAAAAGTGTAATGATGGAATGCACTTATTTCAGAATGTAGCCAATGAAGAGAAATTAATATTGGTGGAGCTATCTGATATAGAGTTAAAAGCGTTGCACGTTCTATACACCGGAGACTAGGAATGGGACAAACGGTTATTTTAAAATCACTGTTATCGCCGCGACGTTATTTTCCAATAACCGTTACTCTAAACAGGTCTCTTTATTATCGTTCTGAGGGCTTTGGATACGCTATACATAATAACTGTGCGATATATTATAATCAGTTCTCTAGATGGAATATGAAATATTTAACTATTGGGATCGCTTATATATAAATATATTTACAGAAAGAAAACACCAACACAGAACTAGCCCAAAAGGAGAATACAACGTAGACAGGTTTAAGAAATAGAAATGCATATCAATTTATTAACATAAAGAAACAGAGCCAGCATATTTTCTAATTTGAATTCGATGATATCAGTTGTTTTCCTCTTAAATCAACGAGGAAAAAAGTACCGCTTCCACCACTTCGTATTCTATCCAAAAATAAACAATAAACAGTCGTGCATATCGCACTACTATACTATAATACTCCGAGTGAATATTATTAACGAGAACTGGGACGAAGAAAGCTGAAGCATCCGTTCTTCAGAGAATATTGGATCGATCGTTATCGGCTACTAGTTATTTTGGTAACTATTAACGTCGAAAATCGAGAACCGGTTAAAACAGTTATGGGAAGAAAACGCTTATTAATAACAGTTGTCGATATATAGCCCATCCCTACCAGAGACCTTAGCATAATGATATTTTCGGTTTACGAGTAAAAATGTGTTACAATAGGTACCTAGTATAGGGACGAGGCACTACAAAATGGAGGTAGATTAGTAGCTTACGGGCATCAATGTTGTTATGTACGAGATTGTATAAGAATTTGATATCTGCTCTCTTATGTGGAGAATCCAATTGCTTCGAATTTCTCGAGCAGTACTTATAGAATGGTCAATGCGATCAAAAACCTTGATTAGATTTGTATAAATGACATCAACTTGTTTATTACGATCAACATTATCAGAGATAAACTGACTGACGATTGCCAAATTTGTTGATTACTTGATGTAGAGATGGCATCCGCCTGGTTCGGTTGATCGTACCTTCTACTTCCGTCACTAGATCCTATTGTAGAGCTGCAAAATTTGTTATTGTGAAGAATCCGTGTTGATGGATAGAGATAAGATGTTAACTTGCGAGTAAATGGAGGAATGTAAACATCTTTCGAAAACCATTACAATGTTGTTCAAAATAGCAATTGGTCGATAATTTTCAACTAATTGTTTATCACCTGTCTTAAATACTGGCCCTAGTTCCCTAAAAAAAATTTTTCTTAAATTTTTTTATCATTGCATTTCGGGATGAAAGCTCATGTGCGGCCTAATAATGTATTAACTCACATGAGGCGCTGCTTGGCATTCATTGTTAATTTTAAATGTGTCTTAGATCATAACATTTTCATCAGACCGAAGTAGCTTGAGCTTTCATGTGTGTTAGAGATTAAAAAAGGTTTGTGTTATTTACAAATTGGCGATGTTTGATTAAAATTTCTATAAGTATAAATGTTTGTTATGTATGCAAATACTCGTACATACCTCAGAACTTATACAGTTAGGGTCGTCCCTATCTTTACACGGTTTTTCGTATTAAATAAAGTTGTTTATTTCATCTTACACGGTTTTTCGATAACAGGCAGCGAATCCCCGTTTTTACTGTAAGAACCGTATCTTTTTTTGCACGAAGCTTTTCTAGGAACATATCCACCGTGTAAAAAAGTGTTGGGTATGTACGTTTATCTACGTTAGGGACATAATGTATAGCCAAAATATTTTTAAATTCCGCAATATGAATTCTATTATACTTTTGCTTAAAGCATTTGTTTCTGATGTAAGCTGTCTTCGGTGGGACTACCGTATATACCGGTTTCATTCGTTTTACTTAGTTTTGCAATGAATACGATCAATTCTATGCAATTAAAATAAAACCAAATTCAATGCTAAACATGACTAAGATATCAAATGGTAGAAAAATAGCTACAGTTACTCGCACAAGTATTCGTACTTTCTCATAATTTGAAGAAAAACCAAAATAATTCTATTTGTGCAAGTTCA
>JARFOC010101674.1:0-12457 GCA_031763485.1 Osmoderma eremita | reverse complement strand
CATTATCTTCCTTCGTAGATTCTGCTGAGGATAGCAACTTAGTTGCCGAAATACGTATCCAGAAGTTCTTCACTCATTGAGGTGGTAAGGGTATGTTTTATTTTTATATATTTCAGGCAAAATACAACAAGTGTTTGAGTTAATAATTAGTTCATTTCTTTCTTAGTTTAGTTCTGTATGAAACTACTAATTGCATTGAAACAGAAACACATCAAATGTTGTTTGAAAATGAAAATAGATGTGCATGGCAAATTGACCCAGTGCATTCATTTAACTAATTTTATAGTTCCGCTAACATTGAAAACAAATGATGATTTCAATCAACAAATATATTTCACCAAAAATATGCATTTTCTTTTAATAAAGTGTTTGTTTCCTAAAATATGAATGCGCTGATTTAAACTAAATTTTTTATTTATTTTTTTGTGTACTGTATGTTATTTTTATAAACGACTTGTTAACTAGATTTCGTTCTCCTGCGTAGGCATATTTTTATTTTAAAAATTATGTACGTTATGTACCCTGTTTGTATTTTAATGAATTTTATTTTTTAAATATTTCTTAAAAAATAAAACGGTTGGTTTCGTTTCTTTTAAATCTCTTTTGATTTCTTGACAAACGTAATAGACACCATCAAAGAGGAGAACATCAAAACAACCTCGAAAATCTGCGAAATCCATTCCAAGAAGTTTATTATTATTGAAGCCAGACACTTCCCCAAAAACTTTACTTTATTTAATGTGTCCATTTCCCTTTTCTTCTCTCTTTTTTTCTCTATGCAAAGAAGCAAGTAAGAATTGGACCCGAAAGGGTTTCGCTTTCCAACTATTACTTTCCCTCGGAAAGGGACGGAAATGTATACAACAACATCGGAGCGCCAGATTTCGATAAAGTTTTCCACGGCGACAGTAGCGTGGAGAACCGTCGCGAACGCAGGCGCCTTAAAATACAAGCACGTGTTCCAGATACTATTACCTACGGCACGGCCAGTCTTTACCCGCGATTCAAATAAATCGTGCCGGCCTTACGCGCTTCAATACGAATACGCTCTTCCCCAAATGCTAGCGCTAAATGCTAAGCACCCCACTGCATGAGACAGATACAAACTCTCGTGAAATACGTATATAATGTTTTGCGAAGTGATGAAAAGTTTTAAAGACGAACGATAAAAGAGGAATCTCGGGAAGACGGAAAACATTTTGCTGTTTTTTATATATTTCAAGTTTAATTTAAGTAAAACAATTTTAATTGAATTAATTCTATTTAAATATAGCTTTAGGACTACAGCAGATTATTTTTGGTTTGGTATTTAAAATTAGGTTGAGATTTCTTCTGATTTCCCAAAAAAATTATCCGATGAGATCTTAATATTAATGCTTAATCTCATCAATCACCTAAGCGTCGATAAATTTTCTATTCGATCCATCATTCCCTCAGTAAATAAATCGCCGAAACGAACGTGGGTGTCCAGTGCTAGTGCCTCGAAGTAAACATCTAACTAATACGAAAGTGAAAAGTTTTAGTTCCCAACTGAAATTAACGATAATCATGACGACGTCCACGACACTGGAAGTCCACAGGGAACTAGCGGCCAGATTGGAACAGGAACGTGTCAAGAGGGAAACCCTACTGAGCGGAAGGGGTCGCAGGGCTTGCTCGGAACAGGGACCCCATCCCGGAAATCATCTGTGGGGCGCCAGGAGGTCTAGAAAGCGAACTTCGGCCCCGCAGATGGGCGCACAACCCACTGGGATTCGTACGGCGTTGATTCTGAGATCGCGAAGATCGTGGCCTGTGGCTCCGGTCAGTTCTTCAAGGTAGGAAAAAGAATTTTTTTTTTGGCAAAACGATAAATGACACGAGTTACGAGTTGTAATAATAACGTAATAATGGTAATAATGGAAATAATAAGGTACCAGCAAGCGTAAATGATAAATATTTATTACATCATACTATTTACATTACATATAGGCATACAATTGTATGTGTCTTCATATATATTGTAATAAAGTAAATGAGAATATCCTGCTTACACGTTATATTATAAGAATTGTTTGTATCATACATACATATGTTTTGTTCATGAAATGGTTTACTGAATAAATGTGTTAAAACGTGTTTGGATTGGATTATGGTACACATGTATTTGCAACCAAAACACGCGTAATCCAAGAAAAATGTATTTACGAGCTCCATGCGGTTTTATTATATTACAAAAGTTTACATTTACTCTATATGTACGTTACATATGTGTTACAAAGCAAATATAAAACGCGTGCTGATAGAATGTTTCTCAAAAAAGCAATTGCATTTCATTGTCAGTAAGGTCTTGAAACCTATTTTTCGCCGATCGACATTAAACATCAAACTTTAGTGACAACTGACGTGCTGACAACTGTGTCATTTACTGCTTAGGCATTAAATATGTGAAAAAATTCCTAGGCAGTAAAAAACTTTAATACTTCATAAACTAAGTAATAGTGACTTGAAAATAATACAAAATGTAAAACAGAACAGAATTGTTATTTATTATAAATGCTAATATTTACATTAGTACAATTGTTAAGAACCAATGGATTTTGTTCTTCGACGTTCGTTTTAATAGTTTCCTTCAGCTTACTGTTAATAATTATGCTTGTTCTTATAGAAGATCTTAAAACTGCAACTTACTACTGCTGGTTTTAAAAATCTTTTTACTTATGTTGGATTTGTTAGCCACTGATTCTTCCTACTCGTAGACCTAGCAAAAATATAAGACAGTGTGTTTAATTGAAATATATATCTCTTCACAGAAAGAAACTTACTTCCAACCTCCACGTCTTTTAAGCATGGTGATATCTCCTCCAAAGTTCACTAACCATGTTGCTGTGGTTCTCCTTGAGCAGTGGCCAGTGTATTCCTTAAAATTTAACAATTTTAAATATTCCGCTATTTCAGCAGGCATTTTCCAAACTTACGGATACCAATATATTGTTTTTAAAGCTTCTTCCATCAGAATACTTGAAAAAGAATCTTGATGATTCCAAATTTGGGCGGCACGAAGTGTACTTCGGAAAAATTTGCAAATAATCTTTAACCACAAACGATTTATGTTTTTTTCTTCTTATATCTGGCAACGTAATAAACAATTTGTTTCCCAAATCCTGAATATCTTCTAGTTTTATCTTCAACAGTTCGTCGCATCTGCATGCTCCTACCAATCTTAATATAAATGCCACTTAATGCAATATTATGCACCTGATTTTTTTATAAATCGAGCATTTACTATAAATCTTACCTTTGTACACAAGTAATCGTTGTCGAGGGTATCTTGGAGAAATTTTTCAATTTTGTTGTAAAAACCCTAGATTTATTTTGGTTTTATCCGCTTGGTTGGCGCTTTAAAAAAGCAATAAGCTTTTGATATTTAGACGCATCGATGTTGTTATTGATGTTCAAAGTAGTCTTCAACATTGAGTAAATGCTCCATAAAGAAGAAGATTTCATTTTCTTTGATAGTTCTGAAAATACACCAGCAAAACTTCTTATGAATATAGCTTTTTTCTTATCACAAAAATCAAGGAAATTTCTCTATGCTGGTTGATAAACTTTGCGAGATTTCTCAGGCAGTAAATTCAATTCCACAATTTTTGCCGCTTCTCTAACTTCATCTGATAAATCTTCAGCATTATCAGTTTTTATTCGTCATACACTAGAGACACTAACCTCACAAAAAATTGAAAAAAATTAACGGAAAATAATAAATAAGCTTGCTTCTATAGCAACGACTAATTAAGTCACCTTAATGTAATCGCATTCCAGATGATCTTGCGTATTTTCTCTTTAAAAACCTGAAACTTAAATGATCTGCGAAAAAAATCATACGTTTAATTCGGCAACTAAGCTGATTTAATCCCTTGGCTGGGTTGAATGCCTCGACTACGTCTCAGCGTTGAAACTCCTAGCTGCGACATTAAATCAGCTACTCTGTTGCCTTATTAAACAAATAGCTATTACTTGTAAATTATTGTATTGTTACCAAATGGTGTCATTTTAACGTTTGTGACTGACATTATTTACATTTTATGTAGCATATGGATAATCTTTATATCAATTCATCTACACTCAGTGCCATAAGAGCCGGCCAGTCCCCAAAATGATAGGTACAAGAAATTAAACACCTAAAGATTCGTTGAATCGCTGTTTTTTTTCCAAAAAGTTTCAATTGATTATTACAAAAAATACCCCTAAAAAGTTTGGCCTTCAGAATTTTAAAGCAGGAAATAACCGTGTCACAGCAAGCGATCCTAATTTGTGTCAGGTTCAATACGATTTTAAAACAGTCAAACTCGTAACCGACAAATATTTATCCAAACAATTTAGTCCCAAATTCAATAATTGATTAAATGTTCATAACACCACCAACCAGCGAAGATATACTACGCATAATTCCTGTAAGAGTTTCAAAATCTGCACCGAGTCAAAATTTGGAAGGTGAAAAATCTCAAATTCAAAATTATAAACGAATACGTATCTTACCTGGGTTGTCAAAAATCTTTGAATCAGTTTTAAAACTACAGTTAATAGAAGATTTAAATGGGAATAATTTAATTTCCTCCAAGCAACATGTCTTTATACTCGACAGATCTACAAGCACTGTTCTGATGGATATTATTGACAGTACTTTGTGTGTAAATGTAAATCAAAGGCCCAGTGTAGCTTTGCATTGCGTATAATCTGTCCGAAGCATTTGCTCTGGTGAATTATAGTTTAACTATTGCATAAATTGTATCAGGATAGTGCAAGGGGATGGCATACGATTTGTTTGTTTCATATTTGTGCCATCGCGAGCGGTTTAATTAAACATCTTCGTGCAAATAATCATATTAGATATCTTGGATCAGGCGTTATCAACAATCGTTTCGGAGTTCTGCAAGGATCAATTCTGGGACTATTTCTCGTGTATATAAATGACCTATTTGCCTTTCTGTCCGGCCGTATTGCGGATGACATTATCTTTATCGGTCTTATCTTTTTCCAAAATTTAAAAAATCAGTTTGCGAATTTTAGTATTGCAACCAGTTTTCCTTTTCTTCTATGGATCGTTGGGAATACTTAGCATCTTCTACGCTTTCTTATACTTTTTTCTTAAAAACCACTTCATCCTAGAACACCGTACAATTAACTACACTCCATTGTTTTGTAAACATTATAGGTTATCGGCATACATATTTCATTTGCTAGATTCTATATTTAGTTACCTCGTCGGTTCTTGGGCACTCAGTGCATATTTGCATTTTAATTGAGCACCACCTCCTATATATTAGAAGTTCATAGACAACTAGGTGTAATATTTTTGAAACATACTGTATTAATAGTTTCGAATTACGTTTATGAAAAATATAATTAGCGCATTGTACAAACCGAAAATATTACTTTACCGTTTTGTCTGGTGCGATGATTGCTTTCATCCGCTTTATAATCGCGTTACCAATCAATTCTTAGTAATCAATTCTCATCGTGAATTGAATGTCAGTTTGGACTGATTTTGTTAAATTAATTGGCGCGAGAATTGAGAAGGTCCCTAGATTGTGCGTCCTGAGAAATCTAGTATTGTCAGAGCAATTATTATTTATTATTATTTAAAAAATTGTCTCAATAATCTAGAACTGGAAGTGTGGGATGCAAGAAACACACCAAACAAATCGGTATGAGTTGTCGGAAATATTTCTGCAGAACATAGAAGAAACCATGTTTTGTCAATTTTACGTTTGAATTAAGTAGATAAATTTTTTACTGGCTATTGTCCTTGATTTTCAAATGTTTCGAAGCATACCAAGATCTTTAGATGTTCACTGTGAGAGCCACAATTTTTCGCGAGCAGTCTATCGACATATGGATATTTCCTATACTTTTGTCTTTGACTTGAACGGGTTTTTATTGGACATTCCTATTTAATTTTAGATTTCTTGTCTATGTTGATTTCCAACCCTGCTCGATAAATTTTGTCTTGCATGTCTCCGAAATCGTTGGAAAGTAGCAGAAGACGTATTGTAGAAATATTTTCCGGGTAGTGTAGTACATATTGATACTCGATGTTTTGCTGAACTTCTAAAGAAGTCGACAGCATAAGTTGTCTAAAAACTTTATATGACTTCTGACTACTGAAGCTGACGGTATGTTCAGCGAAACGTTAATAACAAATACTAACCCTAACCTAGTACACTTAAAGAAAACTACTTAAGCACAAATAGTAATGATTTTCATTACTTTACTTTCATTTTGAAAGTTTATAGGTTACTTTAGATTAAAAATGCCCTAATCTTCAAGGTAAATAATGCTTTTTTAAAATTATTCTAAATATTTGGAATATACAGCGATTCAAAGATGCCATTTCCTTTATCGGTTTTATTTTACCTTGTTAATTAATATTAACATCCAAGCAAATGTTATCATGCAGAATTATATACAAGGTGAGGCATTAGTGAGGCAAAGCTGGATGTAACCCTTATCATATATGATATCAAAAAAAGTTACTTATGAAAATTGTAGACAGCCTTAAACTTCATATCCTAAAATTATTTTCATATATACAGAGTGTTTCATATCACCAGAGTGAACCGAAGATATGTTTTCTTAAAGGGAACACCCTGTATATTATTTCAGATTTAGATTAAGCTCATGCCTCACACTCCCAATATACAATTTCATTCAATTATACATCGTGTTTCAGAAGTTATGGTCCGTTTTATATGAAAATCACTGTGTGTTCAAGTTCTTGTATACTGCAAACGACACAGTCTGATTTTTTTACATGCACAGATTTTTGATATTCGGCCAACAACGTATGTTCGTTTTCACCTTGGTGATATGGAACATCTTGTATATATGAAAATAATTTTAAAATGTTAAGGTTAAGACTACCTACAGTTTTCGTAAATAACTTCTTTTGATATATATGACAACGGATATATCGAGCTTTGCCATACTAATGCGTCACTCTGTATATACAATATAGATATACATTAATTAACACAATTTGCACCACATAGAGTCCTGTGTTGCCTATACCCTATAGATAAATTATGTATTTCATAGAAAGGCGGTTAGCGCAAAAAAGGGGACCGACATTATATCTCTGTATAATGCAAGTTGCAGTAAATTAATTAACGCTGTGAATCAAACGCATGAGAAGTGAAACGTTGACCGACAGTACGTTATTTTAAATGAAAACATGTTCAAACATGGATCGCTTAAACAAAAAGAGTTCTCGGAGAAATTAGTTTCCTTAATGAAAAAAAATACATTGTGTTTACGAATGAAGCCTTAGTTCCTTTGAGAAAATATTTAGTCAAAAAGCAATTTACCCCCGAGATTTTTATTTTACGAACGTATTTTGTTGCGGAAGACGCAAGCTCAGAACCCTTATAATTTCCATATTGTTTCCACAAGATTCTGAAAAAAAAGCTTTTATTGAAGTTTGCTATAATATTACAATATACACGTATTTGTTTTGGAACCACTTATATAACGTTGACCAAATAGAAAACTTTTTGTATGGTTCAATAGCCCTGCTTGAAAAAAAAAACTCGAAGTGTCTTTGTTTGTGAACCAAAATCTTGTGCAATAAATTGTCCAACCTTAGTGCTTTATTAGGTTCTGTGCTCTGAGGTAATGAACTTGCTGTGTCATTCATTTCTTCAGCAGTGAAAGGACGGTGTATTCGTAAAAATGTATCCGTTTTAATTATGGCTATCGGGCAAAAGAAATGAAATCGTACACAAACTGAACCGCGAAATCTTACACAATAACTTGTAATATACGTTTTATAAAAAGAGATAATTACTATCTTTGGTGTGATGTAATGTAATTTGGGTTAAGGAATTAACTGCTTTCCAATTATTTTAACTCTGATGCTGGCCGATTGTCGAAGACGAATATACAATCACTTCTTTAACTAAGGCGTTTAAGCTTATCATTGATTTTTAACGGTTTTTTTAAATTCATATAATTGTTTGCTATTTATGATTTTAGAAGTTCGAATACTAAACATATTTGACTGTTTCCGAATTGTATTGCATTGCATATTGTCAGCTTATAATTTGGTATTCTTAAATACCAGTCCGTCCAGAGTTACTGAGGCAAGCAGTGCGTGTATTGACTTTGTTTGTTCGAACATTTTACATGATATCAGTTGTGAAACAGATTTCAATGGCCTTTCAGAGCATTCTGGCCAGATTATAGATTTTTGTAGTGGTACTACTTCGATCAGGACACCTGAATCTAGACTCACAAGAGTCTTCGGTGCGTCTGGTTATCGGGAGTTAAATCATCTTTTATCATTGGAAACCTGGGGTGATGTTTACAATACTTATACAGTTGATGATGGCTTTGATCCTTTCATCAACATATTAAGTTATTATATTAATAGAGTTTTTTCCTCTTAAAACGATGCGTAACATGGTGAAAAAGCCTTGGATTTCTGCGGGTATTGTAGATTCTACTGAGAAATTAAAGTGCTTGTACCATCTAGCTGTAAACAGTAAATCAGAAGCTGATTTTATATATTATAAACAGTATAAATCTGTTTACAAGTCTGTTTTGAATACTGCAAAGCAACTCTATAACTCCAATTTATATAAAACCTCAAAAAAAGAGCAAGACTGTTTGGAACATAATAAAAAACAATATTAACTGTAATAAGAATCACAATTATTATATTAAAGAAATTAATGTTGATTCGGTACCGGCTGACATAGTGCAAGCATTTAATAATCATTTCATACACAGTGTTAATGATCTAGCATCACCTCTAGAGAATAATGTTTATGATAGTTGTAATATTGAAGTTAAATTAATTCTATTTCGGAAGTGGAAATGGCCTATATTATAATGCAGTTAAAATCCTCCAACTGTTCTGGATTAGATCCAATCAATCACAATATTGTTAAAAATAATATTAATTTTTTGGTACAGCCCATTGCGGCCTTAATCAGTAGGTCGTTTATTGATGGTATTTTTCCCATTTGTCTAAAGAGTGCAAAAGTTTAAAGAGTTCAAAAGATGATATAAAAGATTTAAATAACTATAGGCCTATCTCCCTTTTGTTAGTTTTATCCAAAACAATGGAAAAAAATTATGTGTGAGAAATTAATATCTTTTCTTACTTACGCAAAAATTTCACAGCAGCATGGTTTTCTTAAAAAGCGCCATACTGAAACTGCTATGCTTCAGTTCATCAATTTACTATACAATGAAATCAACGAAGGTAAAATGGATTGGCGTGTTTATGGATTTAAGCAAAGCTTTCGACCTGGTTGATCATCATATATTGCTGGAGTAAACTTTATATCTATGGCGTTCGCGGGAAATTATTACAATGGTTTACTACCTATCTGCGGAATAGGTCACAGGTTGTTGAAATTTGCGGATGTAGATCGGATGCTCTACATATCAAGAGAGGTGTCCCTCAAGGGTCTGTTCTTGTGCACTTGTTATTTGTTGTCTATGTTAATGATCTGCTAACTACAACTGCAAAAGGCAATACTGTGTTGTATGCTGATGACACGACTTTTTTGGTGTCTGGTCGTAACAAGAAAGACTTGATTATTGAGGCACAGGGGCTCATGCAAAATTTTGTTAAATGGGTCAAAGATGACAAGCTTCATGTCAAGTGCAAGAAATCCGCTTTTATTCGTTTTAGTCCTTGCATAGACAAATTAAGTGAGTGTGACTTGATTCGTATTAACTCTAAGACGAGTGAGCAAATATAGAGTACGAGGTTTTTGGGTGTTGAAATTGATACTGGGTTAAACTGGGAGGTAAATATTGGTGCTTTGTGTAACTCTCTATCATCGATATGTTACGCCTTATATATGTTGAGGAATATTACGTGTGTGGAGGTTGCCATCTCCTACTACTACGCCATGTTTCATTCCAGGCTTCAGTATGCGATTCTTTGTTGGGGGGGTTCTGCCCACAGTAAAAAAGTCTTTAGGTTACAAAAATTAGCTATCAGGAATATTACGGGGCTTTCAAGACGTGCTTCCTGCCGTGCCTGCTTCAGTTCTTTCCGCATGCTTACTCTAACGGCGGTATATATTTTTTAAATTGCGATGCATGTGGAGATTAACTTAACTACTTTTGAGAAGAATAGTAATTTTCATTTATATGACACCAGAAATGAGGACGTGTTATGCTTTCCAGTACATAATTTATCTACTTTTGCGAGATCACCTACTTATATGGGTATTAAAATCTATAATAACTTACCTGCGTTTATTACAGATATACGCAGTATTTCTGGATTGAAAAAAAACAGCTTTTTTCTTCAAAATAATGTTTTTTATGACGAATTTTATGATTTTGGATGGGAAAAGATAAATAACTTTGTTTAATAAATCTACTTTTTTGTTTAATGAAAACTTAATTAGCTCTAATATTTTATTAATGGTATGGCTATTTAAAATAAAAGATATATGGAAAAAAAGGATTTCTTACAAGTATCCCTCAACTTGGTTTCGATACGAAAAAAACTCGACAGAAACCACAAAACCGACATGGCATTCCTCTAAACATTTTTGTCGTGGAAATTTAATATCGTATCTCTTAAAATGTGAAATATACATTTTAAGCTACAAGTAAATTTCGGCAGATACATAGTCCCAAACAAAGAAATAAAATGCAGATGTACATCCATGAATATTTAAGGTTTTTGCATAAATTGAAAATCTTTTTTCATCTTTAATATCCTCGGAAGTAGTAAAAGTGGGTAAATATTTAATTCCACCCTACTATATTTCAGGCAGATAGAAATGGAGTTCATTCCCGACGTTGATTTGCAAGTATCGCGAAAGAAGCCGTTGAATTTTTTATGCGATGGGGTAGCAATTTTTCTTTCTTTTACTTTTGTTCTTTCGCTTGGGATAAAGGAAAAGGATCTGAAGTACAGCCAGAGTTCATACGTCGAAATTGACGGCTCTGCCAGAGAAAATCAATATGTGTATTTGGAAACTTCGACGTATGGAAGAAACGATTTATATCTTATGATTTGTCACATTTTAATATTTAAGCTTCAAAATTCTGCCAATGGTGTTTAACTCCGTTTTGTTTTGTAATCAATTAAATTCGATAAATACACCTACTTCATATTAGATAACAAAGTGGGTCCAATCGGATGTCAGACGTCCGGACACTTAGACGATGATGAATTGCAAATTAGAGGAGGAATTTTTCCCTTTTATTGTGCTACCATTATTGTCATGAAAAGCTCCGCTGTAAAGGCGATATAATTTTTAATAGATCAAGATTTGATTGGTTTTGAAAATATCGAAATCCCATTTATATAAAAAACACGAATGAGTGAAGGGCTCAGGTTATACTCTTGTGGCACTCTAGATATAATAACAAATAGTCTGTTTCAGTGAACTATAGTTTCTATCATTATTATTATTGCTTGCTTCCAACACAACAGATTACTAGATTACCGGCCAACATAATCCTCACTCGAGCCCTTGTATTTTTTACGTGCCCCAATATGATGTTGTAATATCAATGTTTACCAGGTTATTGTTCTTAATAACTTTGGCTTATCATCACAACGAGCTGATTATACGTCTATGGTTTAATTGCTACATTATAAAATAATGCCAGTTTAGCATATGTTGTTAAACAGAACACGTACGATAAGAGTTACAATATTTGTATAAATATGTGCATGTCTTTAAAAGGCATGTGTTACATGGTATATGAGTAAGTGGTAAATGAGATCTGATGTCCGTAGTATTATTTATATTTTAATCTTGCTATTGGCTTAACGCTTTATGCAGGCTGATTCATTTTCGACCCTCACCATCGGCATCTCGCTTATTATTGGAGATTGTAGGTTTAAATTTGGCAAAGTTGCTAAATTTTGTATTTGTTATGAACCCGAAGAGACAAATGACAAATGACGTTCGAGATTTTTTAAAAAACAAAAAAAAAACGTTTTCTTCTTTTACCTCTAGCGCTTTTATTCGGCCTTGCAGAGACATAAAAAAACACATTCTCACTTTTGATCTTCTAACTAATGGCGTAGTCGACATTTTTATATAACGTTTCGATTCCTTCTGGCCATCATCAACTTTTTTATTTCTTACCGGCGCCATATTGGATTTTAACGCCGTCAAAAAGAGTGTTTATTTTCTGAACCATGTATAACATGTTGAAAAAAGTTTTGATACGAAATTTAAAACTGTCAAATATTTCAATTATCGTTCATTAGTAATAGAAAAATGTCGTACACCAGCGAAACACACGGCAACACGTCGTACCATTTCTCTAGATCTTGTTTGACACTTGGTCAAGAATGGATCGTTTACCAAGCCGCGTATTATTTGTGTTAAGAATTTGAATGAAAATCGACGGAATATTTTACAAATAGTAAAGTAAATGCGTTCTTTTGCAAAATTTATGTAAATATTGTATTTTCTAGATAAAT
>JARFOC010101663.1:0-12459 GCA_031763485.1 Osmoderma eremita | reverse complement strand
ATTTAATACTTGTGCGGGAGGAGTAATCCGAACAGTGTGTTTATCGTGCTGCCCCACAGTCCTTGCTATCTTTACTGGGTTGGTGTAATAAAAACGAACAAAAATAAGAATGTTCACGATTTGAAAGAACGGCATTTAAATGTATTTTTTCCATACGATCGTGCGAAGTGAAATATTTTTTACAAATTTAATAACGTAGATTTTTTGATGCCCGATAAAATATTTCTTATCGCACCTCCCCATCGCACTTAGTAACGAAGATACAACCTTCTGTGAGAAATCCTTATATACAGCATGTCCATTTTCCTTAAGATGGACAGCGATACATTTGTACAATTCCAGCGATGCAATTTCCTTTATGTATCCTCACTTTGAATTCCCACAACGTTTCATTCAATTTATCACAACAGCACTTTTTTCCCCGTTCGGAACGTGAAGCAATTCTCCCGGATCCCAGGCACCGGATTTCGAAAGCACTTCCGGACGACGCGGACGCGTGATTTACGCACGGAACGATCCGCCATACATACATACATGCATTCGGTCATCGCCCAGTTCGTAATAAATCATCGACGAGTATCCAAATTGAAACTGGACACGTCAGTACGTCCCAGTGGCGTATCGATCGACCGGGGAGGTTCGAAATATTAAAAAATAAACGAAAACAGATTCCTCCTCTAAAATATCTGCGCGCCAATTCGAAACTTTCGCAATAGAATCCGAGATGATCGTAATTCCGTTCGCATTTATTGCTTCCCGAGCGTCGCGTCCTACTGGAGCATATAGCAGTCGACGTTTATCGAGTGGGAGGGGGGCTATATGTAAATATCTATCCGAGCAAACCGGACCGTGATGTCCCGTTGCTTTTTTGCGCCCGGATCGGCGACTATAAAGTCGGCAGTGGAGAGCCAAGTCGTTGTCGAGAATTTATCGCGGTTAAGCGGTAAAAAGGGGTTTTGGGGTTGATATTTGAGGGTTGATGTATGGTGCGGTCGATAAAGGGAGTGCTTATCGCTAACTTCGAAGGGATATCTGGGATTTGTGGGAGGTATAAATATTGGGGTAAAAAAGAATTTTATTGTGTTCAATTTTATATTATAAAAAATTGAAAAACGCAATTTTATATTTATATATCTATATTGCAGTGCTACAAAAATTACTTTTAATAACCCTAACCTCAAAGACGTTAATGCAAAAATGTAACACAATTGCACATGTGATTATTTAATCTACTGTTATGTCTCGTGTAAGTAAAATTAATTTGTTACATCTGATTGATGTAATCAGGCAACTTTTGGAAATATAACAACTACTACATACATACACCAGCGCAGCACGACTGCATTCGGGAGATTGCGTCGGTCATTCGTGATCCGCGATATGACATCGCTGCTTGATGAAATACATTACTTATAGAAGGCTTTAAAGTTTAGAACTGGCCAGCGCTGTATATCGGAATTGATAGATTCAATTTATGGTCTTACTGCATCTTTCCTGCAACTTATGGAATCCTATTTGAATAATAGATCTAACTATGTGTATTGTAATGGTTTTAGGTCTTACTACTTCCTTCCTACTCCTGTTATTTCCGTAGACATCCAACTTGTGGCCCTTGCTTTTTGTTTTGTACATTAACGATTTGTTTCAGCACTTCCTTTGTCCAGTTCTGGCTTACGTTGATGATATTAAAATTTATAGTTCAATTGCTAACTTTGGTGACGTCTTAAGCTTGCAAAGAAAATATCGATTACATGGCTGAATGGTGTACCAAACACGATTTAAAATTAAATATTAGTAAATGTTGCTTTGTTTCATATACTAGAAAAAATCATCGAATTACTTCCGCGTATTTCTTGAATCATGATGTATTATTGCAGAGGGTTGAAACAGTACAGGATCTTGGTGTCTTTTTTTACCAATCTATGAGGTTTGCTTCACACATTACTAGTCTTTGCTTGTCAGCATCTAAAACATTGGAATTTCTCATCCGTTTCTGTTCAGCTTTTGAAGATATTATACTTTAGCTTCGTTCTGAGCAAGTTGGAGTATGCCTTTCAGGTGTGGTCTCCCCATTATGTCTATCTTCAGTTATCACTTGAAAAAAATCAACGTCGTTTTCTCAAATACCTCTCCTTTAAAGAGGATGGAGTTTATCCGCAGCGAGGGATTGATTACGCGTCCTTATTGGATAGACATTCGGTGGATTCTTTAACGCACCGTCGTGAATGCATTGGTGCGCGCTTTATTTGGAAGTTGGTTCCGGTCGTCTAGTAACGCACCTAATTACTAGCACGATGTTTACATGCTAACATGTACGTCGTCGTCCACAACTGCTTCCTTCGATGACAGCCTCATGTGATAATGTTCCTTAACCGTCCCGATCACCTTATTCCATTCCTCTCTGTTTTGGATGACATTTCGCCAATTTCTAATTTCCAGTGTTGTCGCAATATCTTCCAGCATTTGGTCTTCCTATCCAGTTTTGGGTTTTCCTCTTGGCCTATTTTCCATGGATTTCCTCGGATATCTTCCTTATTGGTGTTCTTCTTAGGATATGCCCAAAGCATCCCAGCCCCTTCTCAAGTCTTTATCAACCACCTAACATAACGGTTGATATAACAGCTGTATGCAGTTTCACCACAAAGACAGCAAAACAGGACGACTGCGGTGTGGTGGTTGCTTGGGAATGTTTTTCCTGACAATCTCAACACCTTAATAAGTTTAAAAAAGTAAAATTTATGATTTACTTCCCGCATATTTTTGTTTAACTATTTCAAAATCAAAACCTACCCTCGTTTAAAGACAAAGAAAAGACAAAATCTTCCAAACAGGAAAAAGAATTAATTCAATCCACATTTCCATTATGATTTTTAATGTCACCAGTGGATAAATAAATAATTTTCCTTAATTATCCAAACCAATTAATTAAAGACTATTCATAGACGATTTCAATTATAAATTTAACAGTCCGCAACACGCTTAACAACCTCGCAATTGGAGAATCGGCAACAGCAGGTGTGTCCGGCAAGGGTGCGCGCAAGGGTAATATTTGTTTAGTATCATACCGCAGGTTTAAACGCGTATTTATGTAAGGGCACGTAAACAACTTCGGGATTCCGAATGTAACTGTGTAGCGACTTGCCCCAGTATGTAATCGATATTTCATCGTTATCTCCCGATTGTGTAGAGAGCTCTAATTGTTTCTGATCATCCCCGATGGCATCCCTGGAATAATAGCATTTTGCGGGTGGTTCTAAATGTTCGGTGTTAATATTTGTTTGGCGAGCGGGATTATATTGTAAACTGGGTCGTTTATGCTGATTCGAATCAAAAATTGAATATGGCAGCGCGAATTTATTTCAAATGAATGCCCCTGAAATATATGTAAAGGCAAATATATTGTTATCTTGCTCAATTTATCATTAAAAACTGGTTGTACAGTATCAGTTTGGATTTATTAAATGAACTAATTGGAAATAGTACGCGAAATGTTCAATTAAAATCGAATCGTAATTGCCGTATCGACAATCACACATATTTAAAAAAAACATACATAGGTACATATTATTATTATAGGTGCCACATGATTGGTTCGTATAAACATCAAAGATCCGGTACGACTCTGAATTTATTAACGTTAGCGGGATGAACATACGGCAATTAATAAAATTATACATATGGTCGTAGAGGGCTGTGACGATGATTATGATTACTGCAGCGTAAAAAAATCATTTGTACATACACCGATATTGCTGTGCGTATACCGTGCAATTGTTTTTGAGTAAATTTTAGTTGGTCGATGATGAATAATAAATAGTAAATAAATTATAAATTTCAATAGATATTAAACAAGCTGTATCGGATTACTCTTCCCGCACAAAATATTGATTAAATCGGCACACGAAATTTTTTACTGTCGTGTCGTTCCAACTCCTATTTCATTGAATTAAAGAGAATGGAGTCGCACGGAGATACGTCAGGACTCTAAGGTGGTTGTTCAACTGATGCCCAGTACAATCCTTCAAGTTTCTGGCGGGTGAGGATTGGTGTGTTGGCCGGACGTTATCGTCGATAAGGCGAACATCGCGAAGAGGATGGCCTCTTCGTCTGCTGTGATAAGCGGCCTTTACCTGCTCCAGTAGGCTACAGTAAGATGCCGCACCTATCGTCCTTCCGTCATGAAGAAAATCTACCAGTAAAACGCCTTTTGAAAACTGTCCCTAACACTCTTCCTGCTGAGGGGTGACCTTTTGACTTAATTAGAGCCACCTCACCACTTCTCTTCCATACCATACTCGCCTTCTTACAGTCGGATGTGTAGTGATGGACCCACGTTTCATCACAAGTAATAACAAGAGCTAAAGTGTTTCCGGAGACCTATGTCAGACGGCTCGCATAAGGGCAAAAACAATTTTGTTCAAAAACGGCATTCCTTCCTCTTCAAAACGATTCAATAGACGCTGACTTCCGGTTCTGCCTCTGTGCCTCAGCAAGAGGTAGTGGGACCCAAATTGCCGATACTTTTTCTAAGACCAAGGTGTTCTCAATTGTGTGGGTGTGGGTCTTGAACAGTTTAAGAACGGCCAGCTTCAAAAAGGTCATTAATCGCTTTAATGTTGTCATGCTTGACCGCAGGCGACGCAAGTTTTGTACGTCTTCACGACCACCGCATTTTTTTTGCCCAATCAAACACCTGGGATTGTGATAGTGTTTCACCCCCAAAGTGTGCTTGCAATCGCTTAAAAAATTCTATAGAGTTAACGTCGTTATTAGCAAGAAACTTGATAACAATGCGTTTCGCAATTGACGATGGTCCTTGTGGTTCACTCATCTTGATAATTACTAATGAAAAGAAAGAAAGATGGTGACAGATCGGTTTCTCCGCTACAGATATCCCCACCCTACTGTGTCACTAGACCCGTCGCCATCAACTCTCTTGCAAAAAAAAAATCCGATTTATAATTGAATGACCCTTCTATTTATCCTAGCAAATCTTCTATCGCCGTTTTCGTCAATAGATTTTTGAGCTCTCCTGTATTTAATTGGTCTATTTTGTGTTTAGTTCCTTTTTCTGTTTTAAAAATCTATCCACAATCACTGCATCATTATTTACTCTATGTCGGAATAGTACGCATATTATCGACCAGCAGGATTCAGTAGCCTCAATACTAATTCGTACCGTCTATCATCGACCCTATCAAGGCGACGTTGTCATTTTACGTATCTATTATGTGCTATAATTTAATTATGGACTCGTCACAATTCAGTGCAATAATCAAAACGTACCAGTGAAATAAGCTATAGATCGTCTCAACCTCCGTATGCAGTATGGGATATAATAGCAACTTGTTACTATAGCAATATGTTTACAGCAATTAGGAATTTGTTTATATATAGGTGTACAAATCGTTCTTTTCAAAACGCTACCATCTTTTTCGAGCGTGCACAGGGTAATATGGATAATTTTCTTGATTTTTAGAAACTTTATAAATGTAAATTGCGTTAATGTTGAGTAATAATAAATAGAATCATGGGTCTTTTCACTGATTCTTAAATAAATAAAAAATATGTTTTTTATATTTTACTGTTTCCCTCAAAATATGCATTTTAACTGTCAGAAGCCCAAATAATGGAACCGAAAGTAATAATGTACAGCTGATTCGACGATCTGGCAACCGTGTATGGAATTCTCATAAGCTCTGTACTGCATTCGGAGATTGAGACGATCTACAATATTTATAATATACGGCGCTCATGAAAAAAATTACTTTTAAAACATCTTTCATTAAATATTTTGACAACTCCCAAATCAAGATATAACCTGCAAGCAATAGAAACTTGCTGTTAATAATTCTTATGATATACATGACAATAATCTATTTTTAAACCCTACTAAATAATTACCATAATATTGTGTTAGTGTAAGTGCTGTCTGACTCCACATCAAAACAGCCGTCAAAGAGAACGTAAAGTGCTTACATCATTCTCCCTGCATTGAGCATAGTCAGTCAGTGATGTATCGAACAGGTTAGCTGTGTTAAAATGTTAGGCATATGCATAAGATAAGTAATGACCTTCAGTAAACGTTTCACTATGCATGTCCGCGTTGAATTAACTCTAGAGGTGATTGAATATTTGATTTTATAAACGTTTCGGGTTATAACAATCGTGTATAAATAAGGGCGATTTAGAATGAAATATGTTGTATAGGCACATTTGAAACACTAATGGAATAGCCTATCTATCTATCGAAACAAAAAATACTTATTTTGACCGGCTGTACCCAAAGCACATATTACGTTTAGTTACATTTGCTACATACTAAAATGCACAAAAGGAAGCCACTAAAGGAAACGGGAAATATCGCCTCTCTCAAAAGGGAAAATAAACTTTTACAAACCAAACACAGATCTATTTATTCCAAATAAATATTTACTCGTACCGATACTATAGATAGAGGGTCCTTTGAACTACGACTGTATAGTCATAAAAACTGGAATTATCTTCGGCTTCGAGTTCCATATGGACCACCGGCACTACATTCCACTTGCTATTTTAAGTGTTCCCGGGGTAGAATTAACAAATACTTTTATGATAAATAATTTCGGATTTTAGGATTCACTTTTTTTAATTTATAACGTAAGAAGAGTCATAATCAAGGAAAGGAAATTGGGCCGCGTGCCTTTGATAATAGTACAGAAAATAAATAGTAAGCTGTAATTTATAAAAATGTTCTGAAACAGTTCGGTGTTAATCTTAAGATGTGTTAAATATTTGCAACACCATCGATTAACAAACTTTAAGGGTTGGTTTATTGAAACTTAAATTTTTTTCAATATATTTCCTATTAATATTTATTTCAATATTATTAATCTGGAAATACGATTAAAATAAGGTGGCTTATACAGAGTCGTTGCTATAGAAATAAACTCATTTATTATTTTTCGCTAATTTCTCTGTATTTTTTTATGATGCTGGTGTCCCTGATGTTTAACGAATAAAAAGTGATACGTAACTAATACAAAGTTAAAGAATGTGTGATAGCAACGCTGAAGATTTACCGGATGAAATTAGAGAAGATGCAAAAATTTGGAATTTACTACCTGAGAAGTCTTGCAAAGTTTATCAACAAGCATACAGAAGCTTTCTTGTTTTGTGTGATAAGAAAATAGTCAAGCTATATTCAGAAGAAGTTTTGCTGGTGTATGTTGCAGAATTATCAAAGAAAATGAAATCTTCTTAATGGGGCATTTACTCAATGCTAAAGACTACTTTAAACAATGAAAAGCTTGTTGCTCTTTTAAAATGCCAATCAAGCGGATATAAACCAAAAAAAAAATCTAAAGAACATATTATATCTAATATTTCGAATAGGCTGTATGACCTGATCATTTAAATTTCAAATTTAGAACCATACTTGTTCCTTTCTTCATACCAGGAAATTGCAATTAGAATGTTCTTCTTATCACTTAATATGCATCTAGATAACGGTACTTCCCTGGCTTTTAACTACAAAATACCTGAACGTTTAAATAAATAACGCCAGGCAATAGCGTCGCCTCTACTTAGTAGTAGTAATAATTAACGTAGCCGAGTCTGAAATTCGCGAAAAAACCTGTCTGAATGTCGCGTCTATATCCTGTAACGTTGTCTCGCGTTGCAATCTAGATGTCTGTGTTTTCTGTCGCGTTGAAATAGTTTTGTTTCGCGTACAGATGGAGCTGTTGAGTGCCAACGGCAATCGCCGGCAGACGATTGCTGTCGGGTTTTAGGTATTTACGTTCGCAAAGTGCCGGAATGAATAGTGTATTTGCATAAAATCTGTATGTATGGCCGTCATACGATTCACACGTCAGTTGTAGTGATGAGTTAACAGATAGATTAAAATCTGTTAAAGAGTATTATCCAGCGGTTACTGCCGAATATTTTTAATGCAAAATACGGGAAATTCATTCGTTCTTTGTGATTTTTATAGTGGTGATAGTAAATATTTGCATGGAATTGTTTAGGTCCCCAAGCGGAATTTCTCCCCTAAGTAATTCGCCAATAATAAACCACGCACATCTACATTTACCCCCTCGACATCTCTACAGATAAAAGAAAGCATTAGATCTTAAGAACTGTTCCGGAAACCACTGGAAAAAAAAAACGCACTTCCCTGACAATGCTTCCTAAACTCCTCTTTGCTACGCCGGTAATTTATCGTCGCTTCTCTCCGTAGAAGGAGAAAGGATCATTAATTATTTTTCGGGTTCCTGTTCTTGATCCGAGGAGAAACGGTCGTAGGTTATTCCTTCTCCTCTAGAAATGGGAAGATAGAAAAAAGGATTTTCACGAGATCCACGATGAATGATGGCATCGCTGGGAAGTCTTTAAAATGAATCGTATGTCGGTAATTGTGAAGATTAGATTTATTTTAATATCTAAAGTATTTATATTTATAATTTGCATTGGAATCTTTACAATCTGGTCTTCTTTCTATTTTAATAGAGGAATTTATACAAATTTCTTCCGGAAACTTAACCGACGATAATCTACGTATCTATTACTCAGACGAAGTTTCACCGAAAGCCAAAACTTTATTATTAAAGATTTACCCGTATACAGAAACATGCTTTCTATCCCATCCTAGATCGATTATCCCTCCAAAACCGCAGCCTCCCCAAATCGACATAGGAAAGTTCGTCAGGAGAAAAGCCCTGCTTGATATTCCTATATTCGTCACAATAATGCAACACTAATGTAAGGCTAAAATCTAGTTTATATTCCACCTAACTCACACCGTATTTTTTCATACGCCAAGCACCTACAAACAAAACGGAGAAAAAACTGTTCCCTCTGACTTTAATGAATATTCAAAGTCGGACTTGTTCGACCTCAAAGAATCGACTCAATCAACTTATTGTCCATAGTGTTTCCTTTCTGAAGTTGGCATTTTTCGCGGTTCCATAACGAATATCCATTTCCCGTGCGAGGAGCGCCCGCTTTCCATATATATTGGCAATTTACGGCTTTCTCGAGGAGAACGCCCATGTCAACAGGATTGTAATAACGCGATCGATTCTTTCTGTTATAGCCGGGAAATGCCGCGTTTATATCGGGCTCTTTTCGAAGACGATAAAGTAGAAATTTATACACATGTAAATGTTATTCTAACAATCGTAATTTGATCCGAACGTTCGGCTTATAATATCTACAAACAAACAAAAATAAGGAATAACAATGGGACAAGAATAGCACCTTGGGGAAACCCTCGATATAGATTCGTAGCGATGGGACCAAAAACCCGCATAAACATTGCAAAGTTCTATATTGACGATACGAATTTCTTATTGCAATTTATTACTTACACAACTATTTTGAAATTCCATATTTTCATCAAAATGTTTTCAAAAAATCAATCGAAAGAACAAAAGATGGAAGCGAAATAGAAAGATACAGTAGTACCTCGAGTTAATTCGTTCGTAACCGTGGTTCGTATCTCGAAATCCCATGGATGCATATAGTGAAAAATTTTCTAGGTGATGTAAAAAATAAAGAAAGATTTTACGGTATTAATATTCTTTTTATTGTAGTATGTATTTCAAATTTACATTTTGTGTTTAACAGTCATCTTATTTCTTTCTGTCTCTTGGTAACGGGAGCTATAAAATATGTGTCCAGTGTTGGTTAAATCTGCCGTTTCCTCAATATTCTTTTGAAATGACTGATAACGCTGTCATTGTAAAGACTAGTTGCTCTGGATGCCACTTATTCACAGCTTCATTCTATAATTGTAAGATTGTCTGTAGCTCATTTGTTGGAATCATTTCCCTTCTTACATCTGTCGTCCTCATCTTCCGATATGTCGAATTCAAGTTCGTATCTCGAGGTTAAAATGTGGCATGAATAAAGTTCGTATCATGAAAAATTCGTACCTAGAGCGGTTCGTAAGTCGAGTTACTACTGTATAAGATGTTCGATATGTTTGCACATTGTATTTTAAGCTTCTAATTTGAAAACACGGTATGACCGCAATGCAATCAAGGGCAACATCCCCTTCGACCAACCCGTGCGAAATACTGCGAAGCTCGTCTTTAGCCATATTCATGTGATGTCCATTGCCCTCAAACCAAGAGCCTAACAAGACCCAACAGACTCAACAGCAAGTCGACTGTCGTCCGCAATGCATGTTGATGACTATCAAAAACTCAGGGGGGACGTATCATCAGCATAAGTGATCGCTGGATCAATAATATTAGTTATATCGTTTCTAAATCATCAAAAAAAAGTATAGGACCAAGTATTGACCACTGCGGAAGCCCCCTTCTAACACGTAAGTTTCTTTAAATGATCATAATGATATGAAACTAATTACAAATCGCTTTAGATACATTACCTGATATAATACAATAAATTACGATTTATTATCTACCTCGCACCATGCGATTTTATTTTACAAACATCCCATCGAGTATCGAATTACCAAGAACCCACCACGATCAACGGTCAAAGTCAATATTGTTTTAACATCAATTTACGCGCTCCGATAAAAGGAAAATAAGGAAAAAATCCATACCACTGAGATAAGACGTCCGTTGTTGCTAATGACAGTTACTTTCACCTGGATTCTATCGCAAAACGTATACGTGGCCAAAAAGATATACAAAATCTATCCCATGTCGATATTGCCCCGAGCCAGGAGCTAATGCTACCGCTAACGACAAAGCGAGAAGTTCGCTTAGTAAGTCTGGGTTGGTGCTAATATTGTAATAGAAGTTAGTCTCTCTTAACGACCGATTTCAATGTGACGAAGCAGCAATTATTGTAAGCATAATTTGTAACCACCATCTGCGATACAATTTCAAAACAGAAAAAACATTTTCAACTCGCGATTGTAAAGTTGCAAGTCGTTATACTAGTCGGTCGTTCATTGAGGGTTAACTGTATGTGCCCCTATAGTAAGGAGAATGTTTGTCTGACCAATTACCGACGGGAAAAGTCATCATAACGATTTTGGTAAATTAGTCTTGTTGGAAAAACGGATTTTTACGATACTACACAAGCATAAAGAGCTGTCTGGTATGAGTCATAGTGACGCACATTGTTTGTTGTTGTTAACATTAAGAAAGAAGATTTTAAAATTTTGTTTATCAAGTGCATCGTGATTGATCTCAACTGTCTGCCGTTGGTATCAAAAAGATCCCGAGATTGGTTATAAACTAATTTACTTTCGTGGATTGGCTACTCCCTGTTTCTCATCTGTCATCGTGCCACTTGGCATTCGTGCATACCAGCGTGTAATTATTACTTTTCCTTCGATCTTGTATCTTTAATTTGTCTTGTTAAAGACACAATACCATTTACATTGCAACAATGTTACAATTATGCTCATTTTTATTATCATAGACAGTGTAAATGTCTGAGATAACATTTCCTTGTTTGCCCCACCTTAAACATAACCAATAAAGCAAAGAATTCACATGAGGCAACCACACAGTGGTGTCAACGTTAATTTGCTATTGCCAATGTCAGAGAGTTGACATCGATATGTATACGTCCATCAACTGATTACTATGGAGTCGATAAGTATAGAAAAATAGTTATTAATTACTAATTAAAATCTTTGGTATGCAATGATAAATGGATGACACTGTATATTACTGCACGTTTATCAAATTGTTTATTATAGGCATAGCTTAACGGTCGGTGGCCTTTTCAATATCTCCAGCTTTTGTATCTGTATATTATTAATGCTAAACTTAGATCGAACTCGCTCGCGTATTGTTGTAAATCCTAGTAGGTTGTCCTGACGCCACGTGAATCATAAATCTCTAGAGTTATGTCGCCCGTAATATCCTCTGGATGTAATTAATCGCCTATTATGTCAAGATTGAAAATTAATAAAGTCTGCCGTTATTGATACATTCCAATCTTAAATAAGCGATGCCTACAAGTGTTTAGACAAGAAATGCATATTGTTGGTACCGTATTGTAAGATTAAAACTAATTGATTCGTAAAAAAATATTTCCATTTAATAACAACACAAAAAGAAATCGTCACGAAATTTAGTTTCACAGAACAACGCAGATAACAGGTGTAGTTTATTACGAATAATTAGCGGCAATTTCCGAAGCGAGATTTTAAATTAACTACAGCAAACAATACGTGATCCTAGGTTATATACAGGCTGTTTACGATCTTGTGATCTTATTTTCAAGGGGAGATTAAACAACTTAAAAAAAGAACATTAACGTAAAAGTATTTTTACAAAGTTGGATAGTGATGGGTTGCTACGAGCGAAGCTGCTATTTTGTAGCTGCTATCCACCGATAGCAGTTTGTAGCATGTACGGAATTCCAAAAGAAACTGCTACGTCGTAGCAGTTCTCTGACGTAATATACAAATAGACATTTGTCGAGTATGCAATGTTTTATCACGATGCGAAACATCGAACGTAGATTTATAGCAGTGTACAG
>JARFOC010101642.1:0-12461 GCA_031763485.1 Osmoderma eremita | reverse complement strand
TTGTAATTTTCCTTAGCTTTGTCGATAAAATTTGTAATTTTCATGACAATAAAGCACGTTTATTATTATTATTATTAGAGGACAGTACTGACGATATTGAAGATTGAGGACAAGAGCTGTTAGTAAAATATACTTTTTGTAGTTTTTGCTAATAGTACATAAATTTAATGAAGTGTGACGAAGATCCAGGCGAAGACCACCATTTTAAAATACTCTTTTACGCGACAGTGTTACAACATTGGTACATTCTGCAAAGAAGAGAATTACTGAATAAATGAATACATTTTAGTTGCATAATAAAAGCTGTACAATTATTTTTTAGTTATTTTCCACTGAATAGTTCACAATTGAGTAGGCATCCATTTAGAGCGCAAATTTTGCGTAAATATATTTGTAAGAAGAATACAACTAATCCTGAAATTGAGCAAATCATACTGGGTTGACGGAAGATAATTAATGACAATAAAGATGAAAATAAACTTCTGGTGGACAAAATAATTGTGTCCAGCAATGAAGTCAACCAACGTTAATAGAAAGTTATAGGATGCAGATGACATTACAATTATTCCAAGAAGTACGAGAGGTCTGATGAAACATTTATACTAACGCACGGGAAAGCAAATGCAAATGCAAGTAATTAATGACATAAAAACAATGCATTGCAGCAGAAATGATGAGCTCTTAACAAATCTAATAGTTGGACAGCATAAGTTAGATGAAATAAAGATTATTCAATATCTTAGCATACTAATATGTACATAAACAAAAGAAATAAATTACATAACACACAGAATACACATAGACTATAAGGGGTTTTATGCCAATAGACAGCTGATGGAAGGAGAAGACATCTATAAATCATGTACATTTAGGTATTGTTACATTTACAGGTGGGAGAAAGATTCAAGCTTTATGATAATCGATTAAAAATAAATGACTGGAGAAACAAAGTATGTGACCAAAACGAGTCGAGAATGATCAATAAAAGACCGCAGTGCGATTTATGAGGACAGTACAACGGAAAATGTGAACTGACAGACCACCTAGAAGTCAGATTTTTGAAACTCAGCTGAACAGCTTCAGTTTCCACGTAAACACGTAGCTCATATAATCATAATTTGCTTTAAAAAAATATGCCTTATACAGTTTCTTATTTCTATTTCAGAAAAGACGTTCGCTTACCTGTTCAACTCCAGAGGGCCATGGCTGCGGAGGCGGAGGCTGCGAGAGAGGCTCGCGCGAAGGTTATCGCTGCTGAGGGAGAACAGAAGGCCTCCAGAGCACTCAGAGAGGCCTCCGAGGTTATCGGAGATTCCCCGGCTGCTCTGCAGTTGCGCTATTTGCAGGTAAACGACGGTTGTACCTTACAACGTTTTGGTATGTGCTTATTGCAGCACGTCCATTCCACGTCGGTATACGAACATGCATACATACGTAATGCTTTTATAGTCCGTAGGGAGCTTTTCTCGGAATTTTTTTACTTGTTCTTGAATGTGAGAAGCAAAGAATGTAATCGCATATCGTATATGAAAAATTGTGAGAATTTAGCTGTCATGTGTTTTTCGTTCGATGTGTGCCTCTATTCAAATTTTGCGTTACGTGTTATCTCGAATTGGAATTTACGATACGCTTGGTAACGCGATTCATTTCTCTCTAAATGTCTTTTATTCAGTATACAAAAACTTCAGTAGTCTTGTACATAGTCGTCTTTGACATGATATATTCCGTTTTTATATCCATCATGGGTCGGTGTCTTCAGTATAAACTTTTGATATTTGCATAGCATTAATAAGCTAAAACTAGAACAACATGAGTTCCTCTCCTTATTTCTTGGAGCCATAATACCGTATATGTATTCCTCTAGTTATATCTGAGGAGTTCGAAGAAGATTATTCTTCCACGGAAAAATATTTTATATTGGTTCTTGAATTTCCTCAGACAAATTTCTTATTCCTTTTTCCTTGCTATATTTTTCATATGTGGAAACTTCTTAGATGCCATCGTAAGAGGGCTGTACGATATATCAAATTGATTAAGTTTTTTGTTAATAAATGTATATACTAGTAGCTTCCAGCAATTGCTTCAATATAAATAATCTGTTTCATGCATCTTGCTCTAGTCCTGAAATATTATTTTTGGCTTCTCTTCCTGCTTTTTAATTTTTATTTTGCTCATTGCATTTTTCGCTCTTTCGCTTGAAATAGTGGAACTAAATCAAAGAATATCCTTATCTACATAACGAGTGGAAGTCTCTAGATACGCATTTCGCCAACTAAGTTGCTGTCCTTAGTAGAACCTACAAAGGAAAAAAGGTTAGACTTTATATCCCTGGCTACACACATTTCGAAGATATGCATTCCACCAGCAATCACCAGCGGAATACCAGTGTTATTCCAGTGGAACCAGAGATGATACCTATTGCCTTTGTAGGTTCTACTGAGGATAGCAACCCTACTTATCGAAATACCTACATAGAGTCTTGTACTCATTAAGCTGGTAAGGGCATTCTTTGATTTAGTTCAACTATATACGTGTACGTCAATTAGATCATCTTTTGAAGTACTGATTCGTATTGGGAAACGATTTTAGTATGAATATCCCAATAAATTTACATATTTACTTGTAAGGCCGATTCAAGTACATGGCATTAATTGATCTTCTGTTATGTTCTGAAGTTATGTTTTTATAGAATGCCCATATAAAAGCGTTGGCTAAATACTACCACATTATTTTTTGATTTACGATCTAGTTTAGGTACGATTTAGTAAGTGCATAAGGAAAATAAATAATATGAATAAATTTACACAATGATTGAGCAATATTTACGGTCTTTGAATCTCAAGCTTGAATTCGTCACATGGATTGTTGAGATAGGTTTCAGATATTAGGAAACCATATAATAAATCACTGCGTTCTAAATCTTAGTATCGTGCCTGTCAACTATCATTCCCATGTATTGAAATTATACTTGCCGGTGCAGAGTTTAGAAGCTCTTGAGTATTGTAATAGGGTAGTGCGTTATCCCGTTGAAATCACTATTCTTTGTGGTTTATGCCGTCGAGTTGATCGACCAAAAGCTTATTTAACCAACCTTTCGATATTACACACCATTGATTGTTGCCGCATTCCTAACGTAATTCTTTATTAACTATGTCCCTATCACACCACTCAGTCACCAAGCGGAGATCCTGTTTGGTGCCACGTTGTCTTGTTTGGAAATACGTCATTGCTAAACGAATTATTCATTCCCTATAATTAAAGGCCCATTTACTGATTGTTTCTGCAAAACAATTTTGGGATTTATTTCGAGAATTGGACCTAATTGCACACGCTATTCTTCTTCTTAAGTCAGTTGCTAGATCGTGTGGTCTGGTTTTATACAAGGTGTGTAAATTAAGTAATGAGACTGACAACGTAGTGTTTGATATGGCAACACGGGAAGTACAGGACATGGAGGGGCGACAAGTGGATATTGTAATACGCGTTCAGTGCAAGTTTGAACTCGATCAAGTCATTTGGTTGTCCGTTGTCGTCTTTTCCGTTAACCCGGTTTTCGTAGTTCTCTCTAGAAATGAAAGACATTGATTTCGAGCGACACTGTGCTATCAGGTTTTGCTTCAGACTCGGATTAAGTGCAACAGAAACTTTTGCAAAACTTCAGCAGACCTACGGAGACAGTGTTTTGTCAAAAGCCCAGGTTTTTCGGTCGTTTAATGTATTTTCAGAAGCAAGAGAGTCGATGGGAGATGAGCCACGCAGCGTTCAGATCGTCGGTTGGCGGTCAGAATGATCGGGGAACAGTTGAATTTGTCTCACACCACCGTTCATCAACTTTTAACCAATGAATTGGGAATGAGAAAGATCTGCTCGAAAATGGCTCCAAAAAACCTTCCGCCGGAACAGAACAACAGGAGAGAAAGGTGCCATGACTTTTTGGAATCAATCGAAAATAATGAAATTTTTTTGGAACGTGTCATTACTGGTGATGAGAGTTGGGTGCTCGAGTATGACTCGGAAACAAAACGCCAGAACATGGAATGGCACACTTCAGGCTCTACAAAGCCCAAGAATGAAAGAATGAGCAAATCAAACATCTTCCCAAGATTGAAAATTCATCTGAAGGGACATCACTTTGGGACACTCGAAAACATTCAAACGGCTGTCACCGACCAGCTGTAGGTGATTCCAATATCCGAGTTCCAGCACTGCTATGAGGAATGGAAGAACCGTCTCCAACACTGTGTGGCTTCCCACTGGGGGGTTATTTTGAGGGAGACAGCGTTCAATTGCAATTATATTCAAATAAAAATATTTAAAAATATCAGTCCCATTCTTAATTTACACACCTCGTTTGCCACACTTTTCACATATCCCCGTAAGAAGAATTCTATTGACGTAAGATCCCGTCCGTTGGACCCTGGCGGCAGTTCTAGCATCGCTAATTTTCACTGTACGCAGGGTTAAGCCTGCACGTTATAATTTTCACTTGATTTAGTGGATATTTAGAGGTTCATTGTTCAAATCCTTAGACAGAGAGATCAAGCAAATCTACTGGAACTAATTTAATTTTCTAGGTATTTGCGTAGCGGAAATAATAGGTTTCGCCTTGGTCGAATAAAATACTTGTCCGTTAAAATAATCTCTCTGGCGTACATTTCCTACATTTGGAGTTTGAGAAATGCATCGTATATTTTATGGAATTATGGTTATTAAAGCTCCCATAAAGACACCCATACGAGGCTATTAAAATGATAACGTGCGATAATAAATTTGCGATTTGGTATTGTTCCTTAACGCATGAGTTATATATCCAATATTGATTATTTGAAGTGAAACCTTTCTCTACCCTCTGCGAGGTTTGTTCGAATTGTCAATAAATTAAATAATCTTATTGTAGGAAATGTTTCCCAGGTGTATTATAAAGGGAATCGTATATGAAATATTATGAGGTGGACTTTTATTATTAATCTAATATGAATATTCAGATTAAATCATTTAAAGCCAGTTGGGTAAGTTGATTTGATTTGATTTGATCTGATTGTTAACCTAATGCAGAGGAAGGTCTTTTACATCCCTTATCACTGTGGCTTGCATTACTTCGGTTGTTTTCTGATTATTCGAACAGGTCTACCTCCATAACAAGGTTCAGTAGTCTGTGCGTCAAATCCTCTTCGGTATGCCCCGTAGTGTATTTATTGCATTTAATAGCACGTTTCTCCTGCGGCTTAATGTGTAGTAGTCAAAGACAACGTGAGAGACAATTTCCCCCTCTTTATTACGTAGTCTACCCAGAGATTCCTCTATATAGATTCCCATTCTGTGTAGATGTTTCCTTAGATTACCGCGCCCGGGTGTAAGTAAACATGTAATCGCCCTGATTTGCATCCTGCCAAGAGACAGTATGTCAGCTGTCATATGTTGAGAGGGTTTTCTCGTCATTTGCTTGCTGTGTTTCTGTCCTGCTACATGGTGCCAATGCTTCTAGTGCTGCCAAGCCACCCACTCGGGCACGGCAGCACCCGCTGCAGTTTTTGAGATTCCGAGAGCTGGGTCCAATGAAGGTTGTTTCGGATTTCCTCGTGCCCCGGCACCCACATCAGGTTAACTGTGTTGTGTTTCCCCAGGTACTGAAGACTTTGCTGCCAGTTACGTACGTACTAGTCTGGAAGTTATTCGATAAAATGCTAGTGCCTTTAAGGCCGCTTGACTGTCCGTGATAATGTAAGGCAGTTTGCAGTGTGGCTCCTGCTGTGGACTATTCCTAGCACAGATTTGGTTTGCGGCAATATTAGTTCCAGCCTTTTTTTTCCATCGCCCCCAGTTTCTCGTCACCTCGAAGGGTTTGTTATGGAGAGTTTGGAGGTCATCGAATTGCGGCTTATATCCAACCGGGGATTTGCGGTATCTGTTGCACATTAGTCTATATGCTGCAATTCTTGCTTCCCCTTTGAGATAAATATCAAGTGCAGGTCGGTTTCTCATATTCCTCATTACTGAAGTCGACGTCCTTCTTACTGCACGTGTAATATAGAGGCATTGCAATCTCTAAACTCATGAGAGTTGGGCTTGGCTTTGCCTCTGATTTGTGTTTGGCGCCCAAATTAGGCAGCCATAGGTACCATCATCATTTCACCACTGCATTGTACCACCAGTGTGTCATGTATGGCTTCAGTCCTCATGATGTTCAGTCTCCACGTTGTTGTCGTCATGAGTGCTATTTACATCTGTTTGTCATTTTGTACAAATACGTATTCCAAGTGAGTTTGGAATCTAGGGTTATATCTAAGTATTTAGTTTCACGTGCAATATTTCATTATAGGGCATAAGAGGCTTTAGGTCACTTAGGTGTCTCATCGTTGTGAGAGTGATTATTACCACTTTGATAGGGTTTAACCTAAGGTTCTCCTTTGTGTACCACTTTTTCACTAAGCTCAGCGCTCTTTCTGATTTTATGTTATTACTTTTCCTTTGTGTAAGAATTACCACTTAGTCTGCCTATACCTGGGTGTATAATACTGCATTGTTTAGTGAGACTGGCAGCTCGTCAATGATAATGTTCCATAGCACACAGGATAGGTTGAGGGTTTCCACCCATTTGTAAATGGTGGTTTCTAACTCACGTTTGATAGTTGATGCTACTGTCAAATTTGTTATGCAGTGCAAAGTTCATGACATATAAAAATACGAAGAAAAGGATTATTAATTAACTAATTAAGAATAATTAATTATTGTAAAATTAGTTACATGATTTTATATAAAACTGAAGACACATGTTATAGTCAATGTAAGTCTTTTATCAGTTATTTTTAGGGTTAAACTCAAAAAGTATGTTTTATTTAAACTAATGAAATAAGTGCAAGTTTACACATCATATGGAATATTCGGTGTATAAATATTTAAAAATTGTACACTATTGAATTGTATAAAAGCTTTTATAGATCTCTAAGCACTGGATAAACTGCGGTGTAATCAAAGATTCGGCAAATCTTAACATTTACAAGCACAAAAATTTTGTGTACAAACGGCCTTCATTTTAGATTTATCAGAAGATATACAAGTGATCAAAAGAAGGATACATCGAGTAAATCTTGTGTATAGTTTGTGAGAAAACTGCTTCTAAATCCACAACCAAGAAATTTCCTTCATAAAAAAATGTGATAAATATAATTTAATTTCTAAATAAATAATGATGAATCAAGACTAATTATTATCGGTTTGCGGGATGCTAGTTAATTCTTCGGACACAGTACGTTTTTACTCTTAACCGTAATAATAGAATTGAGTTTTGCCCTAGCTGTGGATTAAAAATTCTAAAATGAGTTACTGCACTTTTAATTTGGTGGATTTACATTGATTTATTGATGATTTGAATTTTGATATGTTTTGCAAATAGCATCGGATAGAGAAGGGTCTAGAGCAATGAGTTTGCTGTTGTAAATGCCTTATACATAATGAGGCATAAAGGCTAATGTTGAGAACCGCAGCGAACTATTTAACTGTGGTGGGCACGCGAACGTTATCCATTGCTTTTAAGTGCTTTGTAATTAAAAACACACAATTAATTCTTGCCAACCTTGTATATATTTCTGCGTACTGATGTTTCTCAATAGTAGGTAGATTTGGTAAATGTACAGGAAAGGCGTTGGTATGTGTTTCTTCAGTAGGATTCCGAAAATACAAAGCGGAATAAATACAAGCGAGCAAGTTGATGGTATTAAGTAGTAGCAAGGAGCTATTCGAACTCGGGGATGTGATAACCTGGATACATTTGGTAATTTCTTCACAAGGGGTAATTACCTAGATTTACAAATTATTACAAATATTAGTGTCATTTTACTATATGAGGCCATTATTGATTATAAATCTAATTACGCGTTATGTTCAAACAATGAAAGGATATAAAATACAAACTATAAATAGTTACTAGAAACATTACGTGGACCGTATATTATCCATTTTCATTTATTTACCAGTAATTCCTCAATGACCTAAACATGGATTTCGATATTACTGATGCAATGAAATAAGGCAAGGCTGAAATTGAACTCCGTGTTATTCACGGAGTGAGTTGATTTATTCATATGTCCTAAAAATAGGATGCAGTATGTAGGACAGCGTATAAATGATTAACCTGTCTAAAAGGAGCTCACAAAAGGAAGAAAATTGACAAGCAACGTCTATAGTAAGCGCATTGTTTGTAGTTTTACATCGATTGTCATTTTTTTCTTTTCTAAATCGAAGTAATTTTGTAAACAGTGGAACAAATCCAAAGATATCCAATATTTTAATAAATATTTGTCAGACTGTATGACATGGAATATTTAATTCGTATCATACTTCAACCATTATTTCCAAGAAATTTATTATTTAAAACGTTCCTCTTCAAGTTTGTAAAATAAACAGAATGGATGAGTGTATTCGGCATCTATTTTATTTGTAATGTATTTGGTCTCTTTAGCTCATATTTGACGGTATACGGTATACGTACACATGGAAGGGTAAATAACGTCCAAAGGTAGTGCCTGCAGGATTGAGCAAATATACGGCTGCTATAAATATCGGCAAATATTGGTTTTCCATTATGGGTATATTTTTAAAGAGATGTAGCCGGAGGTGCTTGAAATATGTACGATAACAGGAAAATGTTAAAAGTCACGTCATTATATTGAAAAAGGTTTTTCTTCAAAGGCAGCAAAGTAAGTGTTTTACTCCCTTCCAAAAATTTTCACGAAAGCTTTTTTATTTACAATGAAAGTGGAACTAACAAGATAATTCTTTACCAAGAATGCCGGTCAATTAATGTTGGAGTTTCTTTCCATGAAATCATCTATTTTACTAGTATAAATGTTATATAAAAACAACTTCTTGATAATTTAGGTGTTCTTAGAATAGGTATTTGTATAAAATAATTGGACAATTCTTCTTCTTCATAAATTTTGAAAATATATTCGCTTTCTTTCATGGTTATATCAACTACAAAGAGACTGGGTTATTTCATTGTTTGACTTCATCTATGTATACTATGATTTCTTTGCATTAACATTTGCTTTCATTTGATTAATCCTATATGATAACGGATATATCGAGCTTTGCCACACTAATGCGTCATCCTGTATGTACAAGCTGTCCGTGGGAATACGAATATTAAAGAACAAATGATATACCTTCAAATCTTTAGCCGTAAGAGTGTCAACCTCAACATTTTTAAATGGCACTAGGGGTTGAGTTTTACCTCTTTTAAAAGCTTACGTAATTTGCAATACAACGATGTATAAATTTTTCAAAATCTATCTTTTCGTTTTCGAGAAGTCAGCTTTATAAGATACCTAAGATAATAAAAAGTATCTAGAAAAGAGATAAGAAACAGAGTTAATATTTAAGAATCAAGGCTTCTTTTATAAAATTGCTTTGATTGAAGGGAGACAATTTTTGGGGAATAATTGATCTTCAACCCTTAGCCACATAGTATGTAACCCTAAATTTTAAATTACATTAGCGGCTGAGTGATACCCCATTAAAATCCAATAAAATTCTATATCACTGCTTTTAAATGAGATATTATTCAACGCCTAGCGTGATTTATAAATTTTGTGATTAGGATCCCTACGGCTAGGGGGCTGAAGATATGGAGATCACTCGTTCTGCAAAGGAAATCCCCATTCCATTAAATATGTACATGTGTCAGCGGTTTTCTAAAAAAGACTTTGGTTCTTGGATATGCACCGTATTTCGTTTCTCGTTGTAGTTTCTATTGTATACTTTACGTATCTTAAATATCTAATTTCTCTTATTGCAAATTGCATAAGCTTTGAAATGATTTATCATTCAACCCCTAGTGCAACTAAAAAAAATTAGAGCTAGAGGGTTAAAGATCTCTATAAAAAGTTGACGTGTCTCAGCGATTTTATAATACAAGTCTTGATTTTTAAATATTCACTGTATTTCGTTTTCCCATTGTTAGCCTGTATAATGGAGATAATGCTTGATATCTCAACAGACAATTATGGGATTAACACTGATTTTTTTAATGAGCTATAATCAAATTGTAGCTAGTTTGCGGCTTGATTGAGATGTCTAATATCTATCCCCTTCAGAATTTTTATGACAACCTTTTGTTACAACTATATGTACTAACATGTCTGAATTTAAATCAACACTGGTGCCCTCTTACGGCGAGGAGAGGCAGTAACAACTCTCACACACACACACACTTTCATAAGGCTCATGTAGAGTTTTGAAATATGTTAATATCTTATTCAACTTCTCTTACAATTTTGTTGAGGTCGCAAAACCTTTCCCTCAAATTAATTCTAATGCCCTCAATACCCCATTCGTCAATTTTGCTTTTACTTAACTGTAACTGTAACTGTAACTTATTCCCTCCTCTTTCCTATATCTGATCTATATTTAATTTTTTTTATCACTTTTCACTTTCTAATGATTTTTTTTACGATCACATGGACTAGTTTACTCAAGAACGGAAACCTGATAATGAACTTCAATTCATCAGATTGCCTAATATTGGAGCCTTAATGGGGTAAATTATTGATGACGTATATAAAAATTGCTGGATATAATATTAATAACGTTGGTAACCTTTTACTAAATTTAAACACCGCTATTATTTAAATTAAATGTCATTTACAAAATCCCTTGGAAAAATTGTGATCATATATACACAGATCATACATCAAACTCGCGTAGAACTAGGATTTCAAACCATCGAAATGATGTTAATTTAAACAAAAAATCTAGTACTTATCATAGACAATTACCTTCGATGAATTTCACACACAGAAAACAACTATAAGGCCAGACTTTCCTTAGAGTTGGTATGCAGCAAGAACACGAAAATTCGATGAATTTCAAAACAGACATTTAAAATTTAATCAAGATCTATTGTAACATTTTAAATTGTGACCACTGAGTTTTACTTATAATATTGTCACTTTATAACATACACTCACCGGCACAATTAGCCGCCTACTTTGCAAAATTACAAATATTTTTTAATAGCCTTCTTTACTAAATGTGTAAATAAGTAAAATCTACTTAATTAAGCACATATGGAAAAAAACTAAATTATTTTTTATTATTTGACAATGTTTAGCAGAGTATACTGCACTGATAATAGGATTTCACTGTATATATTTAAGGATTAGTAGATAAAGCTGTTTCGATAGTGTGTGTTGCCTCCTCTAGCTCCTATAACTTCATATAAGCGCATAGGAAGTGCATTAACAAGAATTTGAATCTCAGTCTCCCACACTTCTCTTAAGGCAACTTTAAGCTCGGCCGAGGATTGAGGTGCAGGCCTTCCCCTTCTTTTTAATTTAACCTAAACATGTTCTATGGGATTGAGATCTGGGCTTTGTGTAAGCCATTCCATTCTCTCAATCCCAATGTTAGAGATCTTCAGTAACGCACCTAGCTACGTGCGGTCGAGCATTATCATGCATGAGAATACCCATCCCCAATATAAGGTGCAAATGATATCACACGCTCTAGTACTTTTTCTATTTCTTCCAAGTATCTGTCACCCGTTAAACTGCCTCCATCAACAATAACTAACTCTGTACGCGTATCGTAACAAATACCACCCCAAACCATAACAGACCCTCCACTGAAATTCACTATCTGCATAATGTTGCACACTGCAAATCGCTCTCCGTATCGTCAATATACTCGCTCTCTTCCATCTGATACCCTTAAACAGATTCTGGACTCATATGTGAAGAGAACTTGCTTCCATTGTTCCATTCTTCCATTGTTCCATTGTTGTTATATTCCAAACAAAATGATTTTGAGCAAACCGAAGGCGAGAGACTCGGTGTTGTCGGAGCGATTGTGGACATCGGGTCGGTCTTCTAGCTTTCAGTTGTTGTTCACCAACTCTTCTTCTAATCGTATGCTCACTAACATCAACTAATCTTACCTCCTGAAGGCGGTTACGCCCTTCAACTGCAACTCGAAGAAGAGTGCTGACAATAAATTTGTCATCACGGCCAGATGTGCAGCGTTTACGGCCTTGCCCAGGTTTTCTCGTGTAGGAACCAGTCTCATGGAATCGTTTTACAGCATCGTTTACAGTAGAGCGTTGTATTCCTAAAATTCTAGCTACGTAACGTTGACTTCGTCCGTCATCTATCATTGCGACAGCCACAGTAACAGCATTCATAATTGTAGCATTGGTTTAAACTTAATTCTAATTCACAAAGAAAAACACAAATAAAGCGAATATCAACACTAAAAATTACAATAAGAATGACAAATGAAGAAAGTTTAATCTGAACTAACACGCTAACTACGTATTTTTTTATGAATACTTTTACAAAAATGACAGTACTGACATTGTTGTAATGGAACGGTACAGTTTACAATATATTTTTTAATAGAATAGAAAGTAAGGGTAGTGCAGTTTTGGAAAGCTTATATTGTGTGGTTAAATTATCCTTTATTAT
>JARFOC010101622.1:0-12462 GCA_031763485.1 Osmoderma eremita | reverse complement strand
TTTTCGAGTACTACTAGAAGGATCTTCTTCGACAAGATTTAAGACTTCTTCTTCGGCATCCAAAATTCGTTGGTGTCTGCCAGGACCACTATCTCGACCTTGCCGTGTTCGCGCTACACGAGTTTCTCGTGCACGGATTACTAGAGCGGTGAATTTTTGTGGAATAGGTGTTGGCCTGTTAAGAAACCGCCCAGCGTACATACAATCGACATGCAGAAGCAGAATTCTTCACAATAGATTAACATGTTAACGTATTCACTATTGGTGCAATGGACCATTTTTACTTACCTCATTAGGATTTATTTGGAAAAATTGACGTCAAACCAGCAATGCAGTGACAACTACTGAAACAGCTTGCTGGATGGGAAAAGTGGTAGACACCAGCCTACTTAGTAAAAAATTCCTACCATTTACATTTACTTTGCACTAGTTGTTAATCCATCGTTTTAGCGTTAAAAATCTTTTTTTATGGTGGTTAATCACCACTTAAAAATAAAAAAAAAACAAAAACTACAATTTTTTTAAACATTAATATCTATCTTATTATGCAACTTTGTTAAGATATTTTTACGTTAATGACCTTATTTTAAGTTGTTTAATCACCCCTTAATTAAAATCACAAGACCGTAAACACCGTGTATGTATGTATTTACTACCTTCTACATTTTGATCAAACCTAATAGCAGTGTAGATGTCCTTGTAATTAAACTTATCTCTGAATATATTTTTAAATAATCCAAGCCTCACCCCAACAGTGCGAGCCAATTATGGGAGCTCAGAGGCGGCCACAAGTTATTATTATTACGCCGACAGGAGTTAATGCTACTAGAATAAGAAAGTTTAATTGGGGAATAATAAGATCGTCCCCCGGACAGGTAAGTGTATTTTTAGCTCATGATTTAGTGATATCCATTGCGCAGTTGTTCTTATATTAGCTTTGTTCACGGAGCGAATTCCGAACATGTTCGGGGATTCGGCGCATGCTCAATGAAGAATGTGTCGTTCGCGCTGAAAAATTACACGGTCGGAATCTATTCAGAATTAAAAATCCTGCGTTCGCGGAAAGCATGTATCCAATCCCGGATTAGTTCGTAACACGATCGATAGATTCCCGGGCATTAGCAAGGATTGCATTTCTAAGCATGCGCATTGGCATTGTTGGTATAGTTAGAGCTTCTGACAGAATTATTACAGAACAACTACGCGATTAGAGTGAATCACAAGCTCGATTGTTAATTTCCCAATCATTCACTTATTCAGCAGGTGTCTACTAGTTCGCCATTTATTTTCCGACTTCGCCTCATATTCACAATTATAAATTATTAGTAATTTATTTACTAACTACTTCTTATTTAAATATTTTAAAATATCTGGATCTCTTCACAGCTTTGCAGTGTATTATTTTGAGGGATTATGTTGTTATCTGCTATACCCAGCCCACTTCGTTGATCGTAGATTCTGGAATCGGTCCTGGAGATCTAAGAACTAATTCTGAATGCATTCAAATACGCGCATGCGTACTAGACACATTCTGAACCTAACCGAAATATATCCCTAACCGAAATTCGTTCCGCGAACAAAGCTATTACTTTTCTTATCAGAACAAATCTTATTAATTAGACGTGATTTCGTCAGACTTTTTCCAAACTTCATTGTCGTTTCAGATATTATTATTAAACAATTATCTTATTTCACCTAACCCTATTTAATAAAAAAAATGCAAATTGAAATTAAAAACAATAAAAATATTTATATCTGTGTCTAGCCATAATAATCACCATATTTTATTACTTTCTTTTGAGTTTCAATAACAGAAAAGAATTATGAACACAAGTTAGAAAAACAACATTTTTGTCTTCTGCTACCATTAATCTAGTTACCTTCTTCAATGCGTAAAGAAGTTCAGGATGGATTTATTTTTATTGAGTTCTATTCTATTTGAGTTGAGTTTGGCCGATTTTTATCGGCCAAATTGTTAAATATTGTTCTCGGTCAAGCATCTTAGCATCTTTGCATCTTTTTTAAATAGCGACTCATTCTTTTCTCCTTAGGGGAGCCGTCTCACATAAGCCTCCGGAAACAGCCCATTGGCTTTTCGTATTTATCTCCCATTTTTGTACCCATTCCACCCATTCCCAGATCCTTGTGCCCTCTAGCGATATGTACAGGCCATTGGCCAGTTGGTCTGTATAGTCTTCTGGGTTCACTTTTGGTTTCCCAAAGATTGCCTGTCTTTTAGAGTCCAAGAGCTGCATTCACATAAGATGTGGTATGCAGTCTCTATTGCCCCTGCACAGTCTACAGCTTGGGTCCTCAGTGTCAACCCCGATTTTCTGTAGGCGACCTTTCAGTGCACAATGTGCTGTCAGGAGACCTACTAGTGTATCAAGGTGATTCCTACTGAGATTTAGTAATTCGTCAGGCTTCTTTACTGATGGCTCTTTAATAAAGGTTTTGCCATGACTTTGCCTGGTTGTATTTTCCCAGTATTCTTTATGTTGTTCTTGGACCCATTTTCGTATACGTGTACCGTGTTTTTAGACACTCCCAGGGCAGGTCTAGGCCAGCATATGAAGACGATGATCTTCGGTAGCTCATCGGCTTTTTCATTGCCTACGATTCCGGAATGCCCAGACACCCACAACAAAGTAAATTTATTGCGTTCCTCGAAATTCCTTTATTCATAGGCCGATTTTAATAATTGAAACTCAAAATTAAATGGCTGGATGTAGGCTATAAAATGAGCTGATAAAATTGTTTATAGCCCTTAAGCGTTTTAAGGTTGTAACAATATGGCGCTTGCTCGTCATTTGTTTCCAATGCTAGTGGTATTTTTACACTCGAATAAATAATTATTTTGTTACTTTTTTGAAATGTAATTGTATACTTGTGATACATTGTTGTTTTCACAAAAAAAATTCTCTATCAGAATCATTAAAGAAACAGTATAATCTAATTTAATAAAAAGAACTTGACCCTAAAACCTCAAAACGCTCAAAAAGAGTAATATGTTGTATTATAATGTTTTTGATAAAAACAGGAAAAACCAACTATTGTCCATGGTGTGTAAAAAGGACAATCGATAGCATTCTGAAGCAACTTGTGTAGCCAGGATAAGCTTTCACTCTTCTTGCATCTAAAGACGCAACAGAAAATGTATTAAGTAGGTATTCATTAGGAAATCCCCTGTAAGGGTATTCACCAAAACGCTACAACCAAAGATATTTTAGAAAGCGCCTCTGTATCTGTTCCCATGCCATGCCATGCATGGGAGGGGGCCGTAGCCCGCACGCACTTGGGTCACCCAATTGGGCCCTTTGTGCTACCTCCTCCGTGTGTACTGTGTGTGTGTGAAGTGTATGACTTGTTACTGCGTCTCCTCGCCGTGAGAGGGCAGCAGTGCCGATTTTTGTCCCAGCACTGAAGGATAACGGGAGAGATACCGATCACCGGCTGCAATCGATTCTTTTTTTAAATCGATTGCGGCATGGAGATTCAAACCATCAACATCCAGGACGGATGTCTAGCGCTCTTACCACTGCGCTATCCCGGCATTGGTCAAAAGCCTAATAAACTAAATACTTACTATTGAAAAGCATATCGGCTGCGAAAATGTGGTCTGTATTTCTGGAAACAATTCAGCATCATTGTGAGTAAGAAAGATAACTGCAAACAGAAATGTGTAACAAAAATTACCAGAATATATAAATAAAATGAAAAATACTTGAGACGCATTGGCAACTGTCGTCAAAGTAAGCAAAGATTCTCATATGAAGAATACAGATATGAAACTAAGTGCAAAACTACTCTAGAAAATGATTTCTAAGATAATTATAGTCAACAAATCAGTGATATCAGAAAATAAACACGAAACTGTTTGGAAAATAATTAACCAAGTATCAGGGAAATTTTCTAAACAACCATGCAATCCTCAAATAACATTGGGTGCAATGAATGCATGTTTCATAAATTTAAGGAAACAGATGCACGACCTGCGGGCTGCAGACCCTTATGAATTTTTAATTAAGTTAAAGTAAATGAAATAATTAGTAAAATCAAAAGCAAAAAAAATTAGATCACCAATAAATATCTATCTATCTTTCGGATAGCGAATGGGACACTCTATCAAACAGAATAAAAAAAACTATGGGTTACCATTAAAAAAACAAATTCAACAAATATTGTTCGGCAAAGTCGCATTTGCCACTAAAATTACCATACATGTTTCAGCATTTTTACAAAAAAAAATGTCTTGACTTTTATAAATCTTATTCTATAATTTTTGACTTTACTGTCTTTGTTATTCTGGTATCCGACGCCAATAAACGACCCACCGTTGGGTGTCATCAATTCAACAAACGATACAAATACTGGAAGGATCAATGCATTAAGTTAATAATACACAGTATCGGGAAACCCACACCACAAATTAATTTAATGAAATTCGGTACATATGTTTCAAAAGCGCGTCGGTCGGCGCGAATTCGGGACTCGGTTGACAATGAGAGCCGATGATCTCTAGAAACATAAATATGTACCGAATTTTATTAAATGAATTTGTGTGTGTGGATTTCCCAATACTGTGTATTAGTGATACCAGCCCACATTCCTTACAACTCTTTCACGGCATATAGCTAATTTTGTTTCTCAAAAAGTAACACCTTCTATTTAAGAGCTTCATTGTCGATACTATAGGCTCTCCTCTTATTCATTCGTGCTAATCAATAAAATCAGTAGCACAATTTCATTTGAATATCCCGATATCTTGATGCCGGTACCTCCTTTAGGCATAAAGGCGATCCGTCTTCATTATCTGCTCCCTACGTAACGGCAAATCGGCTGATAGGAATGCGATTACCTAACTTTAGTATGTCGTTTGTAGTGGAATAATACTATACAATCTAGCATTTAATGTTTTTATGATATATTATGACGGTTTAATTACTTGAAGAATTTCGATTATGCAATAAAGCCATGATTGATTTATCTCTTCAAATCCTTGTTATCATCTTGAAGGATTAGAGAGACTATTCAGCTAATCGTCATGGTGTGTGGATTAAATATGTTCTTTTTATATCAATAACCACACCACTAAATGTATAAATCAATTTTGAATGATTTTATTGCTTCTGTTATATTTGTGATTGGACTTTTGTACCCTATTAATCAAGTGTACTTTAGTCTGACTGCAATCTTTATTCATTTATATATTTATTTATATATTTCGTACACTACTGTCTCATTCAGACATTGAAAGAAAGACCTGATCATAAAAACCATGAAAATCAATAAGTAGTTATTGATGTTATCAAATAGGTAACAATATTTGTCAATTAAAAAGTTTAAAGGAAATAAGTAAATACAAATATTTAACTTTTCGCAAAGGTAAATCCAGCTCTTTAAATTCTTTTAAAACGACAAATCAATATTTGCTTCGAGGTACATATGTATGTAGATTATGTAATATCTGTGCCTACATGTTAAATCCCTTACGTAACAGTTATATTTCTACGATTTTTATTATCATTATAAATCCTGATAATAGATAGCTACCACAAGCTGTTATAATGTTTTATAAGGTATTATGTACTGTACTGAAGAATACTCTTGGATACGTCAGTTCTAGTATTTATTTAAAGATTTAGCTCCCTATATTCTAACATCTACATACAGGCTATGTTAGGACTCCAGCTATCGATATATGGAAAACTATTCATAGCAAAAATCTAGTACTATACAAACAGCGATTTGGCGCGATGGAGCAAAATATCTAGCATTCCTGGTTATATCGGAAGTGAACAACAACTTTCCTATTTTAAATGGAACATCTCTCTATTCATATATTTTTGAATACGAAGGTTTTAAACGTTCTTCAAATTTCTGTAGGGATCCCTATACGTAAATTCACTTGCTTCCGAAATATTTCTATTCTTCTTTCTGCATACTAAAGTTAAATGAATCAGGTGGTGTATAAAAATCTTATACAGGATGTGCCTACAAATTGACAAGAAATTAGATTCGAGAAATGTACAAAATTGAAAATTTTGTGGAGAATGTAACAAACTAATATCAAGATTATTAATAATAAACAAATAAAGTAAGTATACATATATCGTTGGAAATTACCCTCAGTTTTGAATTTTTTAATTTATTAAATGATTGCAATGAATGTTTAGAACGGAAGAAATTAAATTTTTGACAATTATGAAATCACTTTATGTAGATACGAAACTTTTCACTGAATTTCCAAAGTTCAGTTTAAAAAATATTACATATATCTCCGTATATACATTTACTTTTCTGTATTGTAGTTTATTGAAAAAAAAGAAATTTAAGGTATGTAATATGTACAGGGTGTTTACGGTCTTGTGATTCTATTTTCAAGGGGTGATTAAACATCTTGAAATAAGGTCATTAACGTAAAAATATTCTTATAAAGTTGCATAATAAGAGAGATATTAATACAAAAAAAAATTGTAGTTTTTATTATTTTTAAGTGGTGATTAAGCATATTGTTTTTTTTTTGTTTTTCATGGAATCCACTTCACACTAGTTCAAAGTTATGGCCGTGTTGATGAACGCAAAGTCTCGGTCGACGTATCCATGAATTGGCATAATTTACTAGGCCTTGGTCTTGCCGTCGAATTGTTGCCGCAGCTGCCTCAACGCGGTTACAAAGATCATCTAAATTAATTATGTCGTTGGGGTATATCATGGTCTTCATAACGCCCCATAAGTAGAAATTAAGGGGGTTAAGGTCGGGTGATCGAGGAGGTCATGGCATAGGACCACCTCGACCAATCCACTTATTTTCAAACACATTATGTAAATGTCGGCGAACTAAACGATTAGCGGCGGTGCGCCATCGTGAAGAAACCACATTTGTCGACGTACATTCAAAGAACGTCTTCCAATAGTTCCATCAAATGATTTTGCAAAACAAGAGATAATCATATCCATTCGTTCGATTTACCAACACAAATGGACCAATAAGTTGTTGGTAACATAAATGTGCCAATAAGTTGTCCGTTGACCAGTCCGGCCCAAACGTTTATCGAATATCTATACTGGAAATGATTATGACGAATAGCATGTGGATTTTCCACAGCCAAATATGAGTATTACGACAGTTATTTATGCCGTTGCGTGTAGACGTTGCTTCGTCAGCCACCAATACAATGGAAGAGAAGTTTGGAATTTCTACAAGTTTTTGTAGAATCCATCGGCAAAACTGTAAACGTAAAGGATGCTCTTCAAGTACATGGAAAGGATACACTTGGCAGTGTTCGCCAGACAATTCGATTTGATACATTTACTTGGCGACATATTTTTCGAGTACTACTGGCAGGATCTTCTTCGACAAGATTTAACACTTGTCCTTCGGCATTCAAAATTCGTTGGTGTTAGCCAGGACCATCTCGACCTTGACGAGTTCGCAGTACACCAGTTTCCGGTGCACGGAGTACTAGAGCGTCGCACCCTGGGAGATTTGCACCACACAGAACACCACTTGAATAACACAGTGTTATTCAAGTCCTATTCAAGTGTGTGGTGCAAATCTCCCAGAGTGCGACGTCTAACATTATCTTCTTTCGTAGAAGATTCTGCTGAGGATGGCAACCTAGTTACCGAAATACGTATTGGAAGTTCTTCACCCATCGAGGTGGTATGGGCATTTTTTATTTTTAATATTAAAGACTGACTGTCATAAGACAGGTCCTATCGGGCGGACCCTTGTATGGTACCCGACGAGCGAAGCTAGCATAATTTAAAAAAAATATTTGTTGTTTTACCGTTTGTGATTATTTGATGTATAATTGAGTATATTTGCATTTTGCAGTTTTGCTTTACATTTGACGTTTGAAATTTCAATTAACCACTCTTAAAGATCTAAATTGCAAAATTCTCATGTATCGTTTTCGATTCGTTTATAGTGTTATTGTGGTACCAAATTAGAAAAAATAATAGTTTTGGTGTATTGCAACATCTTATATTTCTTTATCCTATTTCTAAAGACTTTAATCTTCTTCTTTGACACAAAAACACTGATCAAAGGCAGAGGACTAGCTTTTAAGGGAAAATAATAACTTTTATTAGTGTTTAAGAAATTAGGTAACTTTATTTTAAGAGTTCCTAGAAACGTTTTTTTTTGAAAATTACGCCGATATTAGCGGTTTCAAAAGAGCGGTTTCTAAATCACAAATCGTGGAGTACATCCGTTAAATGATAATTTGGTTTTTAGACAAGGGCAGATTCTTCACAGGAAAGCTTTAAAAAAACAATAGCTGCAAATCTGCAGTCACTGTGAATATTTATTATCAACGTGACTTAAATTACACATTTCTAGGATGAATATTAATGAAATATGGGTGTTCACATATTTCCGCTGTTACGGCTTAATTTAACTACTTCAGGAATGCTTTAGTCATATAATTTACGTATAATAGTTATTTAATATTGTATTCATGTTGGAAAGGTAATTAATTGGTGTGTTAACTACTATTAATTATGATGCCATGGAAATTTATGTAACCAGTAGAAAAATATTTATATCTACATAGGTGCGTACATATGTATGTTGTATGTAAACGTAGTATGTTTCGTGCTTCGATGAATGAATTGTTACATTTACTGTTAATCAATTAATTGGTTTGTTTGCTTGCATCCATAAGTGGCGTCTATCAATCTTCATTGTTGATAAATTATATTATTTTTATATTCCCATTATGTACAGGCTGATTCATTTTCGACCCTCACCATGGGGATCTTGCATAGGGTAGGTTTAAATTTGGCAAACTTGCTAATATTTGTCTTTGTTATGAACCCGAAGAAAAAATGAACCTGTGGCAAACGACGTTCCAGATTTTTTTTAAACGAAAAAAAAAATCATTTTATTCTTTTACCTCTAGCACTTTTATTAGACCTTGCAAAGAAAAACCAAAAACATATTTTCAAGGTCACTTTTGATGTTTCGATTCTTTCTGGTCATCATCAACTTTCTTATTTCTTACCGACGCCATATTGGATTTTGACACCGTCAAAAAGAGTTTTTTTTTTGATTTCAACCGTGTATACCTATTATGTTAACAATAAATTTTAATATTATGACTTTATGGATCAAGAATACATTTTAATATTAAATAAGGAAGGTAACCATGCAACTTAAAACTGTTAAAAGTTTCAACTATCGTTTATTAGTAATAGAAAAATGTCGTACACCAACGAAGAGAAACGAGATATGATAAATGTTTTTTATTTATCGAATCGAAATACAACAATAGAGATATTTACAACTGTAGGTATCCAGAATTCCAGAACGACAACAGCCACATCGAACCATTCTTCTAGATCTTGTTTAAAACTTGGTCGGAAATGGATTGTTTACCAAGTCGCGTAATGTTTATGTTAACAGGAATTTGAATGAAAATCAAGGAGATATTTTGCAAATGGTAAACTAAAGGAGTGTTTTTGCAATATTTATGTAAATCTTGTATTTCATACATCCATCAGCATCTATACACGGGAAGCGGCGTCAGAATTAAATTTGCACCAGACTGGAGTCTGTTCCAGTTTAGTACCTGGTGACGATTTAAGACGAGTGGAGTACTGCAACTGGTTAGTGGGAAGGTTAGAAGACGACGAGAATTTTTTAGACAAAATCGTCTGGTCAGATGAATCAAAATTTACCAATTCCGGAATGTTTAACAGAAACACGGAGCACTGTTGGGCATTAGAAAATGCACATATATTTACATAAAGTTTTCTCGTTTTAGTCTATAGTGGTCACGATAGTGCTTTAAATCTAATTAGCACATCACACTTCGACATGATTAATTCTTGTAAATATATCTGGCATTTTAAGGAAGGCATATTATGTTATAATATTAATAGCTGACTTATTTTTTATCTACATAAATGACTAGATAGCAGATTTTATTAAGGTGTAGTAAATTTACACGTTCAGTGTGTAGGTATGATGTATGCATGGTTTGATGCTTGTTTGGTGATTCACTTTCGTTTTTAATTTGACTTTAACCCATTTCACAATTGTCTTCTTTTATTATGTTTTTGTTACCTAGAAAATACCTTACCTTATTACTATTGGGTTCACCCTTTGTTTTTAAAGCTAATTATAATTAATAATAATAATAAGTAGCTTTAAGAACAAACAGTTATCCTAATAATAATAAGGTAAGACATTATCTAGGTGGCAAAAACATTATAAAAGAAGACAACTAGAAAATGGGTTAAGTAATTAATGTTGATATTATTAATTAGACTTGAGTTTTATTTTTACTGATATTTTAATATAATTTCTGAGGACATATATCAACCAAAAGACGATAAAAAGATTAAAATGATACGTGTTCACATACAGCGTGGACGTAAATTGTGTCCCCCCTCCTAACTTTTGAAGGGAATGACATAGAGAAACGATACAAAGACGAGGTGAAATTAGAAGCAAATTATGATATTTTGGTTATAGCGCGATGCACTGGGCTCAAAACGTAAGATAGATGGCGTTGTTATCTTTAAAATTTTAAATGGAAAGTAAGTTCAAATAGAACCTCATTTGTAAGATATTTTTATTATGTTTACGCCTATGTAAACAGTTTTATGATTTTCTATGTTTTTACGGACATATCCGCAATAAAACATAAAGGTACTTTACCTTTTTGATAACCCTGGTACCTATTTAATGGTGCATGTTTCCTAGGAAACGTATTTTATAATTTAAAACAAACGTCAAAATATTATTTATGCTCATTTATTTCTGACAGTACACCTGACATAGCGAAAATTCTAATTGCCACAACTTTCTGCCAAAGGACGAGAGCATACCATTGTAATAATCAAATTAAATATTTGCAGCATGAGCATACCATTGTAATAATCAAATTAAATTTTTTGACGTTTCTTTTAAATTCTAAAATACGTTTCCTAGGAAACATGCACCATTCAATAAATACGAGGGTTATCCCAAAGATAAAGTGTCTCTATCTTTTATTGCGGATATGTCCGTAAAAACAAAGAGAATCGTAAAGCTGTTTACATAGGCCTAAACATAACAAAAATATCTTACAAATGAGGTTCTATTTGAACTTACTTTCCATTTAAAATTTTAAAGATAACAACGCCATCTATCTTTCGTTTTGCGTCAAGTGTATCTCGCTATAACGAAAATATCATAATTTGCCTGTAATTTCACTTCGTCTTTGTTTCGTTTCTCTATCTTTTTCCTTTTAAAATTTACCACGTCCGCACTGTATATACTGAAATACTGAAATAATTTCCGCGCAGAATTGAAATAAGAGTAATATATTTTTTTTATATTTGAATTCAGAAAGTCATTACATAAGTACTAAGAAAAATATTGTTAGCATCTTGGATATAGTGGCCAATTAATGCAAACTAGTATACTAAATACGAATGTTTACTTTTTGCATGCAGAACAACATGAATACATACATATGTAATTCCAGGAAGTAAAACTTGATAACGTTATTAATCGTTAAATTTAACCGAAAAAAAGCGATATCCTTGATGACCAAAATATCCAGAGAATCACATGATTTTTTAAATTGAAGGTCAGCATAATATAAGTGAAAATTCCGCCAAAATTAAAGTAGCTATTAATACTACTGTACGCACTTGCACCGGAACAGAACTGTATACTGTATGTAGCACTGGCAAAGATCAATAAAAATTAATTAATAATTTCTTTAACTTATAGGTATATATTTTCGAAATGGTATTATAATATTATATGAAATAAAAATTAATAACGAAATAAGTCATGTTCATAATACACAAACCAAAATGTAACAAACTAGTTTGAAAAACGATGGTGCCAATTTTGTTTTAGTATTCGGCAATCTTTAAGTTCTTTTAAAAGGAACTTTAAACTTTAAAAATCATTTATCTATATTTAGGTGTCCCTTATTTATAAACTAGCGGTTTTATCGCTCGCAAAGGGGGCAAATAAATTTTTTGAGGATCAACAAGTGAGGTACCAATAACATTCTTATTCCCTGGTGTCAGTGAAGTTCGTTTTGGCCACCCTTTTTTTATAATGATTTTTCCTATCCCGACTATCCCATTCACAGAGGAAACAACAATACTTTGAGAGTATTGTTGAAGAGTCAATGAACAAACGCCACTCATCTGTATTATATTCATGACGTCATTACCAAATACAAGTCCTTCTTCCGTAGCGAAGAAATTCTCAAATTCTGCATTGGGATTACGAAAAAGAGCAACTTTGGTTCCACTCTGAAAAAGATTCCAGTCTTTTAATCTGGGACCTGGAAGTTCGACTCCCTTCTTACACAACTTTAAATCGCGGACGAAGTCGTTGAGGACGAAGACGAATCAGGTTGAAACATTGGATCCAAATCCATATTGTCGCCTGCAAAACTTTCTTCGTTTACTTCGTCATCAGCACTTTCATCGTCGCTTAGT
>JARFOC010101612.1:0-12463 GCA_031763485.1 Osmoderma eremita | reverse complement strand
GAATCATTGCTAATTTAACCGAATCTGTGGCATTAATAATAAGAAAGTTAGCAATAGTGCCCCGAAATTTTTGAACACCCTGTATGCGTAAATGTAATACAGGCTTTAATAAAATCAAAAATACTTAAGGTATAATTTCTAATCTGGAAGAAACAGGATTGGATTTTGCCATAATCGTAAGATGTTCTAACTTTTGGAGTGAACTTTTTGAAGTTAATAAATGCAGAAAACAATACAACAGACGCAATTCCCAGCGCTACTGTTATTTCTCATGAAAGAACGAACAAGTTTCTGAACTAAATATTTCTTTAAACGAATTTAATGTATCCACTACCGGCTTTGCGACCGACTCAATTTGTCTCCGTAATAACCTATCCGAAAGGGAGACGATTATAACATTCCACACGATTGACGTTGACAAATTACCGATACAAAATATAGAATAATACAAAACGTTGGTATTTAATTCGCCCATAACCAGCGCAGAATCAACGACCAGCGGTCGATTGAACGTGCATCATCAAAAACAACGAAAGACTATTGACACGGGAAAAAGAAAGCTCGCGTTTATTTTCGACGTCCACAATCAGTCAGATGATGTAAAATTGGAATTGTTGCCGCTGTTGTTTATCGCTGGCGAGACGCGTATCTTATGGACGATTCTGGGAAAGTGTCATCATTCCAGTTTCTTCGTTTCCTGATAACGGATAGGTTAGGCGTTGCCCCGAAGGTGATGTAAATGATATTTTTCAGAGAGTTTATACCCAATTCGTAGGACCTAAAATGCCTAAATATACGTAGATGCGACACCAGTCAGTAGCAATTTTTCTCATTTACCAACTGAAGTGTGCCCGGTTCAAATAGGCCAAGTGCAAAAGTATAAAACGGAGATATCATACAAAAATGATTATTATTGCTAGTTGCGTTGATTGGCGCTAATAAATATGTAGTTATTCTGGATTAAGCTAAGCCACGGACTAGGTGTATGTGCTGTATCAGGTCAATATTAAAACACACTAACGATTTTTTGTCTTCACGCATTCGAAAGCAAAAAGAAAAAATAGGTTGACTAAACTAAACAAATTCAATCAAACAACATTGAACAGATAAGTGAAAATGGAATTATTAAATGTGAATGAATACGGTAAGAGCAACAGAAGCAGGGAGTGAGTCATACAAAAAGAAAAAATAAATAAAACAAATAAATGATTATCATCATAACAATTAAACAATAAGCAGTGTCATTGTAAATCTGAATACGAGATTCTACTAATTTGCAGGAAAACAGATCATGTATCTACTTACTAATATATAGCCTGCCCATTTGCTACCTCCGTATAGTGTGATGCTAGTGTCACATTTGTTATCCAGTGCAAGTTTTAATATGTTGCCTACTTATGAATTAATAGAAATAATAATTATTTATTTCCCTGCAAATCAAAATCTAAAAGAGATAGCTGTACCAAATGTTATATCAATGAAATCAGAAAAAAAATAAGGATTTTAAAGATACCATGGTCAACTATTACCATTTAAAAAAATACATGTATTATATCTCCAAAATAAAGAGTGCCATGGGTTTTTAAATATATTGGAAACAGTTTTCACCTTCATTTTATCTCTAAGGGTTGTGAATATATTTGACGTTGAAGTTTTTGGAAGTTTTCATTTTTTTTTAAATATCTTACAAACCTTGCACTGGATAACAAATGTGACCCTAGCATCAACTATTACTCTATTTCCTGAGCGACTTAATATTTAACCGATTCTGTATCTTTAATATTAAGAAAGTTACTCATATACGGAACAACCTGTATATATTCGCAATATAAATCTTATTGTTAGTTTACAAACGCGGCAGTCTTAAGTCAATAATATAAACAAGCTTTCAAATCAAAGAACGATAACGGTTTTTTGTTTCAATATTACGCAGCGACTAGCGACTGTGGACTTCAATTGCGGTTTAGTTCTTTTGTACCGACTCCGATCGGACCGACACATCTCGTAAATGCCGTATAGTGTACACCGTATAAATATAGAATGTATATAGTACACATTCGTATCCGGACACGGGAGACGGACCGATATCGGTGCAAACTGCGGAGTCGTTTAGTTCCAAGTTCGGATTCGTTCTTTTGTACCGACTCCGGCTGGAACGACGCATCTCTAGAGAGTACTATATTATCGAAATTCAAAGGTATTTACTCTGGAAAAGATACTCAGCCAGTTGTATGACGGGAGAAACGCAACGTTGTTTGTTTCGAGAATGACACATAACCTGGAAACTCATTTTTTGGCGGGAACAAGATAACTTTTGCTTCAGGAGCGATCACTCTCTGTACAAATGTTAAGGGTTATATGGTATTAAGTTTGCAAATAACGAAACTATATCCTGTAATTTCCTACAAATACATAGCCGTAAAGACAAAGTCACAATCCGACTACCTCTTTATAGGCAGCGTACATAATGGATAGATACTTCATCGATATTCAAGATTGTTAGTTGAAAATATAAGTGGCACACAACAATAACGTGATTACTGTTTATGTGTGTATTATATTATGGTACGGGATGATGTCAGAGTCGGTTACGCAAGGCACGTAAACCTGCGGCGGTTTTATTGAAATTACGGGAAATACATAAAAGCGATGCCGCAAATCATCCAGCAGTTATAATATCATGGTGAATGTCACTAGACGCTTCAGGAAAACCAAGTAGATTTGAAACGTTTGATAATCTATTGCAAGCTGCAATTCGCTCTAGGAGTTACGTGCCAATCATTCTCAACTATCTACTCGTGTGTGTACACTCACTTATGCATGTATACACGTATGCTCAGGTCCCACCGGGGTGCGAGATATATTGTACATAGCGCGATCTGGCATGTTTGCATTTATCCCCGCCGACCAGCCTAGTCGCGGCGTTGCGCGCAGCACACCTATCGGAATCATTTTCTATCTGTCCATGCGCACGCAAAGTTCTAAGAAGTGATCGTCGATTTCGGATACACTATGTTAGTTCATAGAACCACAGAGAAGGTACAAATTATAACATGGTATGTTGCTGGAAATTTCTACCAAAGCACAGTCGATCTATTTGCCGTAGAGTACGTGGATCGTCCTATTCCTTCGCATTCGACGATTAAAATGATCGTCAAAACGTTTATGAAGTTTGGCTGTGTAATCAGTAATTGCCGTAAATGCCAACAAATAGATGAACAGCCTCAAATCCCTCTAATACCTCCCGAATGGGAGGAGAGAAGTGAATGCGCGGTTGCCATTTATAAAGCATTCACCCGGTCCGATGTGGACATACGTGTATAATATAGAGCATGTGTGCTTCATATTTTTGCTCGCGTACGTCGGTTTACCGATCAGAAATAAAGTTAACAATTGAAATCTTGTAACGGAGGCGATAGCAGAGGAGATCAAAGGAGGAATAAGTGAAATTCCAAACTGTTTTCGATCGCAAATATTGGACTAGCTAATACCCTATTACCATTCCCAAGGAATAATCGGCTATAGTTACCTTCAATATCTTTGTCGTATTATAAATTGCGTGCATAGCAAAAATGTCAGGTGAAATTGTATCTCATTTAAATTTTTTTATATCGAAATTACCTTTCGGTTTCAGGACGATATTCCCAATTTATTTATTAACTCAATTACATGCGTATATGTATTATTTGTTCGTAAAATATGAAATGTAAAAACAATATTGAAGCAATACTTTGTGTTTCAGTTAAATTCAATTTATGTAAATGACACAAAAGTCGTCCCAAAGGCCCAATTTGATTCAAATAGATAAAAGAAACAATGCAATCGAAACCGATACAAAATTTTAATCAAATACACTTTGTAACAAATCTCCATTTAATATTGTGAAGAGCTCCGCTCACAAATGAAGTATTCTAACGTGACAATGGTTTAAAATTAATTACGCTATTTCCATCTCGACCTATGCCGCATAAAGCTCGGTAATATTCAACATTTCCCGATGTTAATTTGCAATATTACATAATTGTCGTTTCGCTTTTCAAATTTGAAGTGAGTTTGAATCGAGTTGAACTGATTTACATTTCCGTTGGAAGTGGATTAAGGATTAAGTGGCAGATTAAAGACTAAGATTATGTTTCAATATAGAATTTGTCCGGATTTGTTCGGGTTTTGTCCCGGATTTGTCATAATTGAAAAGTTAGAGTTCGTGAGAGCGAAAATGAATTTTGTCTCTGTTATATTAAGTGTATCGGTACAGAGCACTCAAAATACAGGGTGGGGCAGGGAAGCACCCCTAACTTTGAAGGTGAATAAGGAAGAAACTAGAAAAGGTAGAACAAATTTATTTTTTTTGTTTCAAAAAAGCAATATTGGAAGTTTCTTTCGTTAAGTTTTAAACGAAATATCTTGCAAATGATGGCCTTCATTTTCAATACATTGTTGTAGCCGGATATTGAAGTTTCGCATTACCCTCTGAAGCATCTCTCCCGGTATGCGACCTATTTCCTGGCGGTTTGCTTCTTTTAAGGCTTGTATGCTGTTAGGGTGATGTTTGTACACCTCAGCTTTGAGGTAGCCCCAGAGGAATTAGTCCCAGGGAGCTAAATCCGGTGAGAGGGCCGGCCATGAAATGTCACCAAACCCGGAGATCCAAACGGTCTGGGAAAATATCCCCCAGAACAGCCATTGAATCTTGTCTTGTTGGAACCAGACACGTCCCATTTCCAACTGTTCGAGTTGTGGTGCAAAAAAATCTTGGATGGACATATCGTTCAGAAGTGATGGTTACCACACGATCATGTTCCTCAAAAAAGTAAGGTTGGAGGATGCGATGCCTTCACTGCTGTCTGCATACCAAACTGTTACCCTGTTACTATATAAGGGGTTTTCTTGAATCTGCCTAGGGTTGACATCACTCCAATAACGCATGTTCTGTTTATTAACTTCCATTCAGTTGAATATCTAACACCAATTTATTCGGCGGAGCTATTTCCTCCATATTACAATATTGCGAGATGTGATCGCAAATTTGATCTTGTCAGTCGTAGTTATGGTGGCAGAGTGCTGATTGCTATTGCTACTAACATAGACTTCGACGTTATTGATACTTCTCATATGATTGATCTGGCACCTCTGATAACGGCTCGGTCTACGATGATCCTCAAAGCATAGTAGATGTCTTCGCTAAAATGTTCTGAAGCATGTATCTTCCACAATCGAACAAAACGTTTCCTGATGCCTTCAGTTATGTACCCTCATTTGAAATGCAACCGGTAACCGAAGATGATCTGGTCTACATAATGGGTCGTCCGGCAAACTCGGATACAGCTGGCGATGATTTAATTCCTAGTTACTTGGTAAGAGATGCCCGCTATGTACTTGCCAAACCACTAACAATCATTATCAATAGGTCTATAAAAACATCTATTTTTCCTACTCGATGGAAAATAGCAAGAATTACGCCGGTTCACAAAATAGGGAATATATCAGATATTAATAATTATCGACCTATATCAATTTTGTCAAACTTCGCTAAATTATTGGAACAGCTCATGTATTACACCATTTATCGAAATGTTCGGCCATTTATCTCATTGAAACAACATGGATTTACATCTGGAAGATCCACCACAACTAATCTTACTTCAATTACACAATTTCTAAGTAATGTCCCGGATGATGGTGGACAGGTTGACGTTGTATATATGGAGTTTTCGCGGGCCTTTGATACTACTGACCATGAAATTCTCCTCTACAACCTGAGCTCTTTTGGCATCTCACCCAAACTATTACATTTAATTAAATCCTATGTGGAACACAGAATATGTTATGTGCATTATAATGGATTCCGATCGCACAAGGTTCTTGTTACGTCTGGAGTACCACGGGGTCCAATTTGGAACCACTGCTCTTTGTGCTCTTTTTAGATGCCTCTTTTTGGAGGCCTTAAAATGTGAGACTCTTGCATATGCCGATGACGTTAAAGTGTATTACAGAATTGACACCATCAATGACGTTGGCAGGCTTCAGGAATGCATTGATCATGTATCTGTATGATCGCTGTAAAATAGCCTGATATTGAATCCTGCGAAATGCACTCATGTCACCTTTACTCCTTGGATAAAAGCTATTCCGTCCTCGTGCAGTGTGGGTGGCTGTCAAGGTCCTGTGCGTGACACCGTCAGGGACTTGGAGGTGGCTGTTTGACAGTCAGCTCCCTTTTGGAAGTCATATTCGTCAAATGTGCCTGTCTAGTGCAGCCATGCTCGGATTTATTATTAGATCTTCGAAGCACGATAGGTTGAGCGCGATCGCGTGTTTCCTAGCACAGCGCTTCGGAGACCCTATAATAATGTCTTACTCGCCCTATGTTCTCTGGTGTTCCACTGGTCCTCTGTGCGCCAACTTTCTTTATTGTAACATTCCCATGTCTGCAGAAGTTATCCACCCAAGACAGAATCAATTTCCGATCGGGCACTGTATTGCGAGGAGGGATTTGGTAGCGAGTACGCATCACACGTTGCACCGCGACTATTTATTTTTAACGGCACCATAGACCACACCATTTTGGCAACTGACAGGTCACAGATTGAAACTTCCCGAACTACTGCGTCACTTAAACCTATTCCCACCCTTCTACGATCTCAGCTTACCTCACAATGGCCTACTGAAATTAGGGATATTTCCCTGCCCCACCCTGTAAAATTAAATATGTAATGTTTAAAACGCTCCGAAGGTACAGCATCCGTACACGACAAGAACGTTACGTTTGAATTTTATTCTTAAGATTCTGTTGTTAGACATTTCGAAACGAACTATAGACAGCTGTACCGTTATATTTATAACGATTATCACACGGAGTGAGATACAATAGGAGATACTCCACCATCGTTCAATAAAGGTTTTAATGCAGCAGTATAACACATCCGCAAAAGCAATAAGTACATATGAATAGCCGTGGTATATATAGTTAGAGGTCCCTTAACCAGTGATAACAGTAATTCCATACAATACGCGTTGCAATTTTGTCTATCTGCTCACTGGATATTAAATTGCGTGTTATAAATAATTATTAGCCGGGGATTACTTTCGGCTAGACGTTGTCATATAATTGAATCAGTTGCCTTTATTAAGGTTTTCCCGTATTTTATATTTTCGAAAATTGCGGAAAATTGACCGACTAACTACACTGTAATTACATAAGGAAAAGATGCAAGATTGAAGTTCAATATTACAATATCGGATGAAGAAGATATAGACAAAATTAATTTTGTAACAACCCGACTGACACAAACTCTACCAGCAGCTCTTGTGCTGGTAGCAGAATTTGTGTTTCATTCACAAAGAATTCTGCTTTTTTTAAGGAGTTTAAAAAAAATACAGATAAACTTTAAAAAGGGAAATATGCTTCCTGTAAATAATCTTTTTTTTATGCTTTTCCAAAAGATATATTTACATTACAGCAAAGACGAAAAAAGAACTGTTTGGAAATCTTGTTTTGTCCTAAACCAATATCCTTTGTAAAGGATGAATCATTCATATTTTTTCCTATGTTTGCACAGTATGGATCGACTCTAGGAAGATTGAGAAAGATGTATTATTGTTAGGTATCTGAAAATTCTTGGCTCCAGGAATGGAGAAGTTTTTTTAATTATTTATTATTGAAAATGGTGTCCAAGGGCTACAATATTTCTTTTGTCAGATGTTGATAGTAAGAATCTAATCATAAATAGGAAGTAACACAAAACACAAAATACTTAGTGTATTTTCATTCTTAGGGTTACTGCACTGATTAAAATGTAACTATAGATCGTCTCAACCTCCAAATGCAGTATGGGATATAATAGCAACTTTAATCTCTTACTATCCTTAATTGCTGTCATTAATGCTATCTTCACTTCCGATTGTTATGTTGCAACTTATTTACATATCGGCGTCGTCATAGTACCTATCTATCTGTCTATTAGCGTCAATTGCTGTCAATTAAAATATTTCTAGTTAAATTCCACGTTAATTGGCTCACATATAGTTGTACAAATCGTTCTTTTTAGAACGTTTCCATCTTTTCCGAGCGTGCACAGGGTAATATGGATATTTTTCTTGATTTTTAGAAAATTTATAACCTATACATTTAATTACAATTTTCACTGCATTAATGGATTCTGTAGGGAGAAAACGGCGTAAGGGAGAAACATTTAGCCTGAAGGAGAAGTGTACGATTGCAAATGTTTTAAATTATTTTAATAAAACTATGAAGGTGAGTGCTGCCGTTCAAGAAGCAAGTAAAGCTTTGGGTTGCTCAGAGCGTACCATATATAATATAAAACAGGAGCAACAAACTGGTTCATTATCAAGTCTAAAAAACCCCAAGAAAAGGAAAGGCATACAGTTAAATGGCCGATTACCAACATATGATGAGAACACGCAAGCACCTATTTGACGTAAAGGCCATCGTTTTTTTTTTTATAGAGAATATGCCGCCTACATTAAATGCAATTCTTGCTGCTGTCAATGCTGATGATGATCTCCCTAACTTCAGGCGAGCATCTTTACATAGAACTTTACATACACGATATTAGTTTCGAATTAAAAAAAGTTGGATGTGAAAGTATACTCATCGAACGAGACGACATTATTCGGTAGAGGCACAAAGGCTTACGAGAGATCAAGAAATTTAGAGAAGAAGGTGCAATTTAGTTCTTGCTATTTGACATTCCCTATAACTTTATATTATTCATATACCGATGAATCGTGAGTGAATGCAGGGCATGCAGTAAATAAAACTTGAACAAACAGTAGATGCTATTCAAAATAGTCGACAAGCTTTTATCCAAGTACTGGTTTGAAATCACCAACCGGGTTTGGACCTCGTTTTGCATTAGTTCGTGTTGGTGATGATACTGGACTTGTTCCGGGTGCCAAATACACGTTTTTCTGCAGGAAAAACACTACTGATGTTTATCATGAGATGGATTCAGAAACATAGGAAGATTGATTTATTAAGAAATTATATCCAAATATACGGCAGAAGTCAGTAATTGTTCTTGATAAATCTTCCTAACACTGCAGATAATTAGAAGCAATATCAACCACTGACGATATACTAAAAAGGGACTTGCTGTTTTGCGTGTCACAAATTAAACCGCAATAAAAGCAAGATTGACGAACATGCAAAAGAAAAAGGTCATGAAGTTCTTCGATTACCACCTTACCACTGCGAGTTAAATCCCAGCCGTTAAAACTTCACCCAACCGAAAATTTAATAGCATATACCGATTTAGAAATTTCAACATTGGGCATCCCTACAGTGAAAGTATGCACATAAAAGAAACGTTCCACTATTTGGACTGAACTGGTGTCTAGAATTTGGAGTAACCTTGCCATCTGGTTCATAACTTTGGAGGATAGGATCTGAATGTAAACATGAATATTGCAGTAAAAGCACGGCTGCAACCATATCTGGAAAGGAATTGAGCAAAAGGGAAGCGTTTTCTAGAAAGAAGGTGTTCATCACGGACAAACAATAACAACTAAAGAGTTTCATAAACACCAACCACGAACTGGATCTTCTAATTTCCGTAGGATTGACAGTTGGTGAGATGATGTCCGGCAAATACCACACTACCACATTCCTCCTCTCCTTCATCTATGCTTGGTACCGCTTTGGAGATCTGCTATACCTTTGTGAGTATCTTCTTGGTTCTATAGGCCCCGCTGAATTCGGGATGATTGGAGTGAAAGTGCTGTCCGATACAATATCACTAAGTGGCTTAGTGATGACGGCTTGATTGGTATCCTCAGAAGATGCCACGTTTTTCTATTAAGTTACATTTAGACTTTGCTGATCGGTGCCCTAACGGAAGTGCTTTCACGGTTCGGTTTATCGTTCAAAAAAAAACGAAATATTAATAAGTAAACAGTAAAAATAGATGACATGTAAACCATGTGTAAGCTGATATGCACGCTAATGACATTATTATTGCAAACCCATACTGCAATCTAACAAAATCAACCTTGAAAAAAAATTACTAAATGGACGTGTTAGGTAGTTCTTGGGATTTGTTGCTCTCTCTCTGTATTAAAGCGACAACGCATCATCCGAAATCGAACGGATTGGCAGAACTACTAACAGAACCCTCAGTGTATAATGTTGGCTAAACGTCCCAGAACGCTGTACGATCACCTCACACCTGATTCGTTGAAAAATATGGAAAAAGCCCTTAAAAGAGGGCTTCTAAGGACACCAATCAAGCCGCCATCACCGAGCCAGTTAGTGATTAACGCTTTAATACTCCTAGTGATAAGGAGAATATGGGTCTCTTTTTTGCGCTTTTTAAAAGTCAAAATTTCTGTGTGAAAAGAAGGAAAATTCACATTTTTGCCAGCCTCTCGAGAATGGCTGAGTGCGGTCTTTGGCAATCGATTTCACGTCAAAGCTGCATCCCACAATATATTATGAAATTGATCCAAGCGCTACTTCTCCTATAAAACCACAATTTTTTGTGTCAAAAATGGGAGATTAACATTTTTTTTATATTTTCAATACTTCGGGAATGGCTAACGCTATATAGATACGATTTTCGGCAGTCAAAAAATACATCTATTATAATATGAAATTGATCCAATCGTCACTTTAAAAGCAAAAATCTCTGCGTGAAAACAGGAAGAACTGACATTTCTTTTCATATTTTTGCCAACTGATCGGGAACGCCTACAGATATTTTGGCAATCGATTTCTCGTCAAAAACTGACCCTCCCAGCATATTATGAAAATGATCCAAGGTTTATTTCTCTTATAAAATCTATTCTAGCAAATGTTTGGAAATTTTGCCGTTTTTGTGGAGACATTTTGAGCTCTCCTAATAACACTTTTCGTCGCTTTGGTCATAACAGGACATACTGTTGCTGCACCCTGTATATTTCTTACAACTTAAATCGCTAAGTAAACAGGACAGCTTTGTTCAAATCGAACCGCTATCCCATAAGCCTCTGGCAAGATATTCCGAAATCGTCAATTCATACATCGCTCCAAGAAAGTTAATTGAGAAAGACTTGCCTCGACTCGAAGCAAACAATTAAATGTCTACTACATTTTAAAACTTCACTGGAATATCCCAAGTGTTTCAAATTGAAAATATGTCCGCCTTCGTTTTTAAAATTTAAATTTTAAAAATTATTTTAGGACCCGGATCGTTTAAAAATAAAGTTGCTATACGCAAAAAACCGTTTTTCCCAACGTTTCAATCTGTCGGTTCTTTTGCGCCTAGTTAGGCCGAGCGAGTTCTCCATGACCCGTCACCGTTGCGGTCAAAGGTCGCGTAATCAAAGTCGAGCTAGATAAGCAGCCGGTTGGGTTACGTATATAAGGAAAGAAGAACCTGTCACTATCGTATCGTATATTTTAATGTTTTGTTATTGAGGGGATTAAAATATATTTTTCGTCCTTAAGTATTTAAATAATGTGCTTGGAATTTCTTGTTTGTCGAGAGTGATAAAATTGTTGTATTTAAATGTGTAGATATCGGTAAATATATGACGTATAGGATGCAAAACAAATACTATACAAGATATACTTTATACGCAATATTTATTATTTAATATCGAGAGTTCAAAAGTCGAGAACGAAGTTTGGACCAGTATAGAACTTTGTGGGATGCCCCTCTTAACCAAGGTAAATGCAGTAGAAAAATTCTTCTGTATGCTGTTTTACGTTTTTGATACTTGCTAATTGACGTTGTAACGGTACTCCTACAATAATAAATAAATTTCGTGAATGGTTTGGCTATCATGAGTACTCTATTTTATGCTTATCTCAAGTCGCGCAGTTCTGGTAAAGTAATGTATGTACCATATACATAAATATATAAATTTTATAAGAACAAGTAAATATAATATACAGAAAAAACCATTTAACACAAACAAACACAAATGATACAAATGTTAATATTTCTAACTTTTATTTATACCTAAACAGTTTTATTAATAACCCCACATACACCCATGTTAAGCTAATTGCCTGTACCCTCTATTTCTACCATCTCCCATTTACCAGAGATCGTTCACCCGTATTAAACACAGGTTGTGTAATTATGAAGATAGCAGCGTACTTTGTATAGTTAAGAAGTGATTAGCGCCTTGATTATTGCTATTTATGCTGCTTAGGTAAGTATCTATCTATTCAATCCTTATTCTAAAATACCTTGATCCCTACACGTGTTACATTGCAGGTTAGGAGTTATGCATACAGGATGGCAAAGACCGACGTGTGCGGGCCCCAGAGAATTCGTGTCCACCGGTGATATCGGAAATGAATCGGACTTGGAACAGCTTTTGATCTGACTAGGCAGGACGGGGCCGGATACAATTAATCTGCTACGGATCGGCAGGAACAGAGCATCTTTCAGGATACACAGAAATGGCTTTTTAATTTCATGCAGGTAGGTTTAAAATGCCATTTTAGTCATAG
>JARFOC010101601.1:0-12464 GCA_031763485.1 Osmoderma eremita | reverse complement strand
ATAAATTTATTATAAGGTACGTGACTTACTTTACCAGAAACTGCGCGCCCTGAGATCAGTAAAAATAAGAGAGTGCTGATATTAGCCGAAGCATTAACGAAATTTATTTAATCATTGGATTGTAAGAGTACCGTTACAATAGGAACAACGCAACGTGGTTATATATGAAAAAACTCTGAGGGCTGCTTACCTTAACTTTCCCTCAAAACATATTTACTTACGGGTTTCAATGTATTATTGCTAGAACGTGCCTAAATCGGACCTATGGAGAAGCGAAAGTTTCCGTGGAGAGTGTAGGGCGTAGATATATTACATTGGCAACAAGGATAGTTCTTTACACATGTTTTTCGTACCTATTGATAGATGTCGATTTTCAAAATCATCTAAGAAAATGCACACCCGGGTGCGCACATAATTGACACATGTTTCATATTTTGATCATGAGCATGAGCAGTTCACGTGCAGGTGCGCTAGACGAATCTGCATTTGCTTTGCACTCACGCACTAGCGTGAGCGGTTCATATACGCACGAGATACGTTTAGGTGTAAACACGAGACTATTTGTTCCTCAATTGTTATGCGGAAAATACTTTCTATGTACTATTATACATTATTTATAAATATAAAACGATTGAGGGTCGGATAATAGTGATTCTGAAGTGGGAATTAAAAATATTATTATAAACAGAAAAAGAAGGATTATAAGTATTGACTTAAATAAAAGCCTTCTAATTACTTAACTGAGTGCGGAGAATCGAAAGATTTGATTCGTTCGTTTGGGATTAGAGCGCGATGTTGGGAAGATAAATGTTAGGTTATGAAATTCCTGATCAATATTGTAACGGTACTCTCACAATAATAAATAACTTTCGTGAATGAATGATTTGGCTACCATGAGTACTCTATTTTATATCTATCCCAGGTCGCGCGGTTCTGGCAAAGTAAATCATGTACCATATATTAAGTTTTGTAACAACAAGTAAATATAGTATACAAAACACAACAAAACCATTTAACACAAATTATATTTGTGGGAAGTTGTGATGGAACGCACCTTATAATTTCCACTCACGCATTTATATGCATCCACCTATATTTAATTTTAATTAACCCTGACAATGTTATAATTCCCATAAAACTTTACCCTTGTAATAAAGATTGATGAATTTCTACGCCCCCCGCCTAAAATGATTTCCCTAAATGATCAAAAATAAGTATCCTTCTAAGAAAAAGGAAATCTCACTTATATTAAGGTGTATCTCAGGGGAAGAAGGTCCTTAGGTTGATTAACTCCCATCCGGGTTGCTCTTAGTTGTTACTGCTTATTGCTTACATTAGGCTTTAAATAAATTGATTTTCAAAAATAGCAAATATAATACACAAAATATCATCAATATACAAACGGTTTTCCTACAAACTAAGTAAACGCTCTTTTAAATTATTCATTCTTGTGTTCCTTCTCTTAAATGTAAATTAAGTTGTATATGGCCCTTATCGTTCAACTATTAACGCAACTATGTTTCGGCGTTTTTACCTTTTATCCAGTGATTAACCCCTAAGTGACTAAACATTACATATGCCCTCATTACATGAGTTACCCCTGATTTGCAACTTTTTGTCCAAACAGTAAGTATTCATTCATTAAATCTTAATTTCTAGAAATACCTGTAGAATTTATATTTGCAGGTTAGTTGCTACGAGATGAAAAGATGGATGTCGGCCTATGCTCATACTCTCTGCCTATTCACATGGTAGTGTGTGCTAGTGACGTGCAGATATACCCCCGTTGCTCAGTGACCCAGGCACAAGGAATCCTCCAAGTGGGAAAGACCCTCGCTAATGTAGTGAATTGCCAGCTGAGTAGATCTCCAGTACTGATATATCGGATTTCCGCTGCGTAAGTTTATTTACTCCCTACTGGTTGACTATTTATCGTTGATTTTGGTATTTAACCTTTCACTTTCCCGGTGAAGATATATTCTGTCGGGAACTACCTTATATTTGTTTAGGTACGAACCACACCATTAAAAACCGATTAATTCGGTTATGCTTTCTCATCCAGTATCAAAACCCAATTAATTAACGTGATGCTCTCTGAGCATCTACTTAAAATCAATTCCCTGATGCTTTTTTACCCACTACTAAAACCTGATTCCTTGTTTTTCCCTGTTTACCCTTATTTATATCCTCGGTAACGCGACCTAAAGGACGCCTCCAACAATTCCTTTTTGAATTACTAATTTACGAAAATTACATATTATTTAAATAATGAATTTTTTATTCTTTTTCTAATTTAAATTTCAAATTTATTTCCTTGTCTCCCATATTTTTCTATGTATTTTAATGTATTTTCTATCTTTTAAATGTTTCTAGTTCCAATGGATCCTACAGCTGTCAGTTACTACGCAAATTCACAATTCTTTGGACAATTAGTTAATATAAACCCGGAATTGACTTGGATACTTGAATAGGACGACTTCTATTATCACACATCATCTGTACAAGACGATTCCATCTTTTTATCCCTTTTAATCTTATAATAATTATTTTAAACTGTCACATTTTCACTAGATAACAAATTATAAATATGCAACTTAAATCTAATTATTTATAACATTAACAATTCTTTTCTTTTATTCTTTTTTAATGTTGCAACTAAGCAGAACAAATCTTCTAAAAGCTAACAATCATGTGTTCCGAGGATTTTTGAGACTGTTTACGGTACCGAGGCGTACTCTTTTAAGTTACATTTTTTTAATTGTTTATATTACATTTATACCGTCCTCTAATGTTCACTTTCACTATGTACATACTATTTGTCCCTGTGTACATTTGTTGCTGTTGAAAGCCCTGCCAAAAATCCCTCGGTTTAACCTATTATTTTGACATTTATACTCTAAATGGAAATATTCTAGCATTTAGCTTATTATTGACTTTTACTATCCTGTTTAAACTTTCTCAATGTGTAAGAGTCTCTCTTTAGGTTACTTATTATTGATCATATAAATATTTTAAAATCCCTAGGTTATGATATACATACGGGGTGTACGCAAATGACCGTACGTTCCATTACAGTATACAAATTGACACCACCGTCTATCACGTTTTGCTATTACCGTTTTGCCAGGTTCCCTCTTTATTTTTCAGTAACTTTCTTATTGTACCTTCCCATGTTTCTCTTGACCTACCTCAGCTTGGACTGTGTGTTTTGGTTTCGAAAATCATTTTGATTTGTCTGTTATAATGTATCCGTTGTAAGTACCCTCACCAACCTAACTGCCCTTGTCCTTTTTCGTTATTCCTTTTATAGCTACTTAATCTGCTTGATCTTGGACTTGGTCTTAGACCGGCTTCTGCTCTTGGTCCTGATCTTGGGCTTGGTTTTGGTCTTGCCATTGGTCTTCGTCCTGATCTTGGTCTCGTTCCTGGTATTCACCCTGGTCTTGGTCTTGGTGTTGCTTCTTGCCTTGGTCTTGATTACCGTCCTGATCTTGCTCATGATCTTACTCTTGCACCCGGCCTTAGTCGTAATAAATATGAGGAATAGGGTGCTCAGATAATATAGTATTTAGATAGTACTCAGATAGTATTTAATCGACGATCGTGGTATACTGCTATTCGAAGAAAAGAAACACTATCTAACATTAAATAAGATTATTGCCACTTGCTTCCGCCGACTTATATCCTCTCCTCATCGTAAAGTAACCTTATTTGTAAGACGGTTTACATATAGAATCTGCAAAAAATATAATGGCATTCCAACACTTTCTAAAATATCTCTGGTCTATATGAAGTGTAGCTTCGCACCTTGCTGTTACAAGCAGAGATGGTTGATGTGCGCTTCTCGATAAATACAAAATATGGTCAAAAATATTCCTTACAAAGCTTTAAAATTCGACCAGAGAAGTGCAGACAGACGATTTTGTTTATTTTATTTTATTAATAATTCAGATCTACGTACAGAATTATTTACAGTCAGCGTAGTAATTATATGAAAAAGTTCATATTTTCTTATTTCTTAATATTTGGAAGAGGTCCTCGGACAGGTCAATTTTTATATACTTCTTGGTACCTGTTTCGTACAAAAATGAGTTCCTTCTCTCATCGCTGTCAAAGTAATGACTTCGTCATAAATTTGTTTAAATGGGGCCCTCATATTTTGGCAACAAGGCTAAAAAGTCTATTGTCTTCTGGATTCAGTTATACCCCACGGTAGGGGTTTAGGGTAAGCTGTTTGTATACCCCTAATGTTCCAGAATAACAATTGATGTAGAAGAAAAAAATCAACTTACAAACTATTCAACAAAGTAGATGTTGGAATTGCACATTCATTCACTTCCTGGCAAAAATAAAGATGATTGTAAAATTCTTCTATTATATTGTCTCCAGTGGCCTTATTTGTCGACATTCGAAAGCTGTGCGCTCTTGTAATTCTTCTACCGGCCTAGGTTGCCGGGTGTATGCTTGTGACTTTAGATACATCAAAAGAAAAAAAATCTAATGTAGTAGATGTGGTGTTCGTGCTGACATTCGACAGTGCCACGTCTACCTATTCAACCATTAGGAAACATTTCATCGAGATATTGCCTGGCTAGTCAAGCATAATGAGGTGGGGCTCCGTCTTGCTGATATCAGAAAGATGTATTTCGGTCTCCTCATATATAAATAACGCTGCAAGGCGATAAAACTCGCCCATATATTAATGTTAGTAGATGTTGTGTATGATACTCTTGCATCCACTGAAGAGATTACTTTTGGCTCACACAATTGTGCCCATGCACTTCTCCGTGTAGAGAAAAAGTCGATTCGTCGCTGAAGTGGATATTAGTCAATAAATCCGTTTGGTTTGCTAATGCCAATCGTACTTTAGCAAAAGTTCCTGCACACTGAGAATTTTGTACTGATAAAACTATTCTCGCTTAAGAGTCTTCAAAATCGTTCGTGCCCTTAGTAGCACATTCAACTGTGCTTTCTTTAAGCTGTGCCAAAATTTTGCTGACAAATGATTGCGGTATTGGATTTTTGTCTATATATGGCAATGAAAGAGCGCCACGACTTTGCGTTGCGATCGGATTTTATCGCCGTATCCCATCGTCATTAAAATTTCGATTCTTTGTTTCTCAGACAAATCCTGGCCCATTTTGGGTAGAAGAACAACACGAACGCAGCTAGTGTAATGTAAACAACAATTTTATTTATTTTTGGAAGATAGAAGGTGTTTTATACTTTGATATAATATGAAAACCCTTGATTTTCGTCAACTGAAACTTAAAAAGAAGTGAGTAGGTGGAAAAACCATAATATTAGTAACTTTCGCAATCTAGTTTTCTCTTAATAATAAAGGTCAACTGTGATAAAAGAATTATTGATTTTTAGAGCCACAACTGGCAATAAAATATAAATAACTCTCTGTATCTCTAAAACTTTGTTTGTGCGCAAAAAGGGAGAGAATGGAGTAGGCATGTATTATTATTATTTATTACACTGAGCAACGCCAAGATCTCGGAATTAATTTCTGGCTTACTTTTAGAATAGATTGTCATATAACAAACATTATGAATGGCCCATAATAAAAGAATCACCTTTTTCGTATGAAATAATGCTTAATTCGTGTACCCACTCGACACATTTTGCGTCAGTTAACTGGACATACGCCCCGTTAATCATAATCTATCAAGCGTTTGTCTGCCAGTTTAATTACGTTTTCATTCTCGGTAATAGTTTCACACGTCAATATTTTGGTATGAATTTATCATTTATACGTTCATACATATTCAGTAGTCTACTGTCGCATTGTGTATATTAGTGTTGCATTTATTTTACAGTGTGAATGTGTTTATTTACCCATACATCTTTATTTTAGAAAAGTAGGATAAAAGAAGCAACATCGGAATTTTTGTATAAATTGTGTTTTTTTTTCAACTAAAGTTTGAAATATTTTAACTTCTACTAATGTCACAACTACTGTTATATTAGTAACATAAAACGAGTTAATTGTTTACAAAAATAACATTTGATCTTCACAGAAGTATACTTAGATTGCTGACACGCGTGTCTACATTAGTTTTTTTCATGACTCTCTAAACTATGCCACCAATGAAACTTCCACTACTCTTAATTCTATCGGTTTCAGAATACCCCATGATTCATTCGAGCATTATAACATTGTGTTGAAAATTTTGAAGACATGAAAACATGTGTAATATAGTCAAACAGTACAATAAAATAGTAGATAAATTCGAGTAAAATCCTATATATTTGAGACATATTTTATTGCTGACTCCCAGAGAGTTTATTTTCTAACAGGCAGTAATATAAATGTTTATATGTGGCATAAGCAAATTTTTAGGAGAAGCTAATTTAAACATAAAAAATGCTGAATTTAGTAAACATGAGAGCTTAATTAAATGTTTAAATTGTACACCGCTCCCAGCATATCAAACCATTCATGAAACTTAGTTCTTTTTAGACACAGTCTTTACCTGTTGTCGATCGCAGTGGCGGGTTAAGGACCCCATCCTGGCATAGGTGCACACAGTGGTACCTCGGTCATAGAACACTGTGGTCTGGACCAGTAAACGTCGATAAACTATCTCTTCACCAAGCTGTCGTGTCGGTGCAATGGTCTGCACCAGGGAAACAGCGCTGTTCGCAGAGCGAACTCATATTGCATGCAGTTGTCATACTATCCTCTTTGGAGCTATGGAGGTCTTGGCTTAATTGCCCGGACTACGAGGCTTACATACCTCTATAGAAAAAAACTCCCAAGCCAAGCTTGAACTTCCTATGTCGAAGGCTGCTTGACCAAGAGAAAGCTTATTCGTTAATAGGCGAACTGAGCATGCCTGCCGACATCCTCTTACAAGAAGGGTTGCTCGAATACGGGAGCACTACCCTGGTGGGCACTTATTTCTGCCCTACTCATGGGAACTATGATGGGTATTACAACAAAATCCCCAAATACTCACGGGGAATGCCGATTCTCTGGCAACAGAGGAGATAATGGACTATGAGAATATTCTCACTCTACAAACCAGTAGTGGAGAGATAGAGATTCCTCAGCTGTTCATTTCGCCTACCACCGACCAGGAGAGACATCTTTCAGACTCCGGGAGGAATGGACGAAGCCAAAGAAGGAAACACCGCCACAGGCACAGGGCGGGGAATCCAAGACACGCAGGCGTTTAGCAAGAGCATCTCATAAGCGACAGAAACGTTTGATTCAGAGCGGAGTGCCGAATGAAACTGCTTTGTCAGAAATCTTAGATGGAATAGAGTGACTTCGAGCTGAGGGTGGTAACGCCGATTCGGCAGTCGGCAGCAAGCGTCCACGATCGCAATAAGTTAAAAAAACCTACAACTCGGGAGGAATAAGAAGCAGCAGTGGGGTTATCAACTCTGACTTCCCGAGGCCGACCTCAACGGCGAGGAACAGTACCTGCTGCAGAGTTAGATTATTGACGCAGTGGACCAGATAAAGGAGGTGCAGTCTCCGCAACCTAGAGAACTGCTCCCTCCGGCCAGGATGGTTGGCAAGTGCTGTTAATAATCTTATTAAACCATGGGAAGGCGCAAAATTGAAAGGCGTCCTCGGGAAGGATATACCCAGACCACATATATGCATAGTATATATTCCAGATGATAAAAAAATTACCCCGGAGGTGGTTCTGGCCTGCCTCGGTAAAATGAATCGCATATTTACTATCTTTCATTGGGTACTACTACATGGAGAAGAAGGTTATTTCCGACGACATGCTGGGAGTGCCAACTAACTTGAGGTGGGCACGACATATGATGGAAACATTCTTCACTACCTCCCATCCAAATAGAGAGGAATGGAGAAGTAACGATACCAAACTGAAGCAAACGGACACCTGCTGGTTCACGGATTGATCGAGAACACAGCAGGGTGTTGAGATGTGCATAAGAGAGATTTTGAACAAAATCCTCAAACACAAATCAATAAAAATTTTCAGCAACAGGTTGTATTGAAAGCATTGGAGGCGCCCAATTGCAAACATTTAATAATAGGGGCCGCTAACAAACTAACTCTAATATGGGCCTCGGGCCCCATTCCAGGCAATGAGACACACAAAATTAATAAGAGGGTACCGGGTATCCCATACCCCCCCCCCTTTTTGGTTTTTTAAATTTATTTATTTTTTCACAAATAAAGTCGGTTTTATGTAGGAAGTGGTGCTGTATTAGCAAATTTAGACAATTAAAAATAATTATCATAATTAATAAAAGATGTGAGAAAAGTAATGGGACATTACTTGTCATTGATTGTAATTATAAATATATAGATATTTACCTAGAAATAATTTATTATTTCGATAACGTTTACAAGAAATATTGTAATATAATCTCATGGGTATATCGATTAACTAATGGTGCTCTGTCAGGTACACCATTATAGTAATGCGTATATAAGGTGGCCATTTCAAATAATATATCAGAAGCATTTTTTCGTGCAGTGTACATTTGCAGTTTTTCATAATGGCAGCGATAAATATAGCTAATGTGTTGAGCTTGTTACTTGCAACACCGCAATAATTCCTTTGAAGCGTGCAGAACTTGAGTTGCACGATGCGTTGAGGAGCATGATAGGAAGGGTCAGAAAAACGTTCAAAGTGTTTTGCAATACTTGCACTCTACAACACATAGTTATACAATTTATGCAATTTTATCCCTAAAAAACAACGGCAATGGTACAACCGCCAGATGTGTTTGGTTTTAGATTATGGAAAAATTTATGAGAACTTTTTCTGATACAGTGATTCTTATGAACTACGACATAGATTTGCATCAAAGAAATAGTATTATTAAGCTGCAATCACTAACGCAATCAGTTTTCTCCGCTCTATCGAATATCATGCCAGATTATAAATTTAATTTTCACAAAAGAATGCTTCTCATGCATCATTATTTGAAACGATCGCCTATGGTCACTTCAACGTTATCAAACGTTATCGAAATAGTAAATAATTTCTAGATAATAAAGATCTACATATTTATAACCACAATCAATGAGAAATAATATTTCATTTCATATCTTTTATTAATTACCATAAATGTTGTTAACTGTCCATACTTGATAATACAGCACCGTTTGCTACATAAAACCGACTTTATTTGTGAAAAATAAAAATAAAAAATTCAAGAAAATATGTGGGGTTTGGGATACCCGGTCCCCCGTTATTCATTTTTTCCGCAAATAATGCGCTTCATCTTTGCGACTATGTAATATAGTTCAAATTATATTCTATAAAAAACAAGAAATTTGTTATAGCTTCCGAGATATTTACAAAAATGTAGAAATCATCAAATCTTTGGGGGGTTGGACAGAAACAGAAAATGGTGTTGTTCTTATACCAAGGTACTCTTTCAGTCTGAGCAGTTTCATGGAATTCGAGATGTGCGGGTTGCCGGTGTTTCTTTTTAAGTATAAAAGTAGATGTAGGTATTTAAAAAGAAGAAAATCATGAAAATTAGATTAATTCTATGTTATATGATCCTCGATTATCGGTTACATTGGTTACCAATGTATAGGTTCCTCCCACTGTAATTGGAATATATTTTCAAAATTTTACAGGGAGCCCCAAAATTAAATTCTAAGTAGCTTTTTCAAATTACTTTTTTTGATAGAATATTATCTAACCTCACTTTTTGACGTTTCATTGTATAATTTTTAGATTTGTATCATCTTAATTTTGCTCAATAGTTTTATTCAGTGCTATTGAAAATGAAGTTCAGATACAAATATGCTTACAATACTAGAAAGAATTTTTATAGCACGTCGGTATAGTCTGTATAGAGATGTAACGATTTTACGTTTTACACCGTCATAGCCTGCCTATTGGCATAATAATATAACTAATCTGCATTAGTCAATAATACCCGACCTTTATAAAAGAAACGAAAACACAGCTCAGGAAGTTCATAGTTCTTGTGCTAAATATTGTCAGAAAATTCTTTAATTCGTAAAACGGAATATTGTAGTATCTGTATACAAATATACCAAAGTAGTCGAGTGGTAACTTATACGTGGGTTTAAATACTTAGCTGGATGACTAGAGAGTAACGTGTGCACTGAACATGAACTCAGAACACGTAAGCACAAAGTTATGTTGCTTCTTGCTGTTTGAATAAAGAGCAAAAATTGTTGTCCTGGAGAGAACAAGAAAGATTGGTTGGTAATTCTTAGAAAGAATTGGTAAAATGAGCTGTAGTAGTAATAAACGCAATCAAGGGATTCAAAATATGCATCTTAAAATATGTTTGAAAAATGAGACAGAAGTGCCTCATTTTGCAAACAATAATATTACGATCAGTTATTGCAATTTATAATTAAATAACTGTGAAAATGATATATGGCACGCATACATTTAATACAGGAAGTATAAATCCCATCAAGAATACATTTCACACTTTAGAAAGAAAATAAATAAATGCATATTGGACGTGACTAGAAGGATATTTGAAGGTGGTCTTGTTAGCTGTTGAGAAATATAAGTTTTACAATTACGTTAACTGCGAGGTAGCGAACTCGTGCTGCCAGAATTTCCGAAAGTAAAGTTAAACGTTTTATCGCTTCCTTTCGATGAAAAATATAAGTGAGCTGTGAATGTTGCATTCCCAATTGCCTTAATGGAAAAAGAATTCTTAAAACCCCACACTTAAGTGAAATAAACTAAGGTGGCAAATACATTCTGAAGTAATGTGTTGGAAAGCACAAGAATTTGTTTTCGTTACGCAATGAGTGTAATAATGCTTTCGGCTATTTTGAACTACAGCAGGTGCAGCGTATTATTTTTTCCGACGCCAATGGGATCGTTATTAGGGCAGGAAAGCCTTTGTACTCAGTCCTTTATCGTAACTTTATGGTAAATCATAGGTGGGAAAGTAATTCCATCTATAGAATGTATTCCATCTATAGAATATATTCCATCTAGGGAATATTTGATTAAACATTAGGTGTATAGAGTGAGCACGTAAAGGTTGGAATAAATTCATTCAAAATTCAGGTGTTTTTTTCTCGAAGAAACTCTCGATCCGTCAATTTTTGATTTTAATTGTCATTTTTCTAATGATTATTTCATGTATGTGACACAAAAACATGTTTTGAGAGCTCACTTATTTTTTTAAATGAAAACAGCTTCCTTTTATTTCATCTTTAAACTGTACGCCAAATTCTGAACATATTTTGTGTATCATGTCCAATATCTGAATTCAACTGTTTTCGAGAAAAAATGCACTGTAACTTAAAACATCAACATATTATTTATTTAGAAAACGTAGTAAAGGGCAATGAAAAATAAAAGTTGTTTTATCAAATGTTCAAAATGACTTCCACCAACTTCCTGGCACTATACCAGACGATATCGAAATTCTTGCAAAACATTATTAACCACGTTAGGTTCTATCAATCTCATTTCGTCTCTTAACCTGTTCTTTTAATCTTCGTTGTTGTTTGGTGGGTTAGCGTAGGTTTTACTCTTAAGATAACTTTGCAGAAAATAACCTAAAGGCGTTAAATCTGAAAATCTGGTCACCCACTCAATTGGACCATATCGACCAATCCGTCGTTCAGGGAAAACCATTGAGGTACTCACGCACAGGGCTAGTTTAATGGGCCGGAGCTGCGTCTTGTTGATGGAGACCATCAGAAATCGTTTGGTGTGTCAGGATCATTTAGATCGGGGTATAAAGTGGCAAGACATGGTGCTAGGTTTTCTTCTAAAAATTCTACATATCTATCGCCGTTTAAGTTCCCATCAAAGAAAAAGGGCTCCAAAATCTCATAACAAAATCAAATAACTTTTTGAGGATATCGGGTATGACATTCTATCGGTATTGGGATACTGAAAATCTCCACTGAATGGAGATTTTCAGTATCCCAATACCGAGTGTTTTGCTTATTTACACCTCCTAGTTTGAAGGAATTATGGATTTCCAATTAAGGATTAAAATCACTTGTTTTCCTTAAAGTAAATCAAACACTTGATACCTTGCTTAGTAACAAATATATTTTGTATAATTACGTGAAAAAGGGTGTACAAAGCACTTGAACTTAGTTAAGATACTTAGGGAGTCACTCCGCATGTAACTTTTAAGAGTTAACTGCCTCAAGGGCTGAATTAAAACTCCTGAATTAACTGGCTCAAGACCAAATTGAACCTGAATTTTGCCTTGGCATTTTTCTAGAAAGAAAGCTTGGTGGAAGAGAATAATTATAAGTTTCCGCAATCTTCATCCGAGGGATGAATTTGTATCTGACACCCCTATCCTTGAATACATAGTTATTTAAATATTTAGTACATAAATATTTCCACTTATCCGAAAAAGCAGGATGCCCGGTAGGCGGTCAACGCTGTGTCAAGGTTGGGTATTGGGTATTTGGGAAAATGACGTCATCCGCCGGGTTGTAAATAACTCCTTCCACCTCGGCCGCTTGGTCCTAT